>CANUEX010140987.1:0-19222 GCA_948099535.1 Jatropha multifida | reverse complement strand
CCCATCCATAAACATTTTTCAATGAATAAAAATATTACTGGTATATTAAAACTCTACTTCCTTCTCCGCAGAGAATTAACGATTGTTTCGAACCTTAAAAATGTTAGTATGAACTATTTCTTGACTTAAGCTATTTCGAGTATTTTTATTCAGTTCCACAGTTAGGATGTTTAATTAATATTTGGTTATGTAAAAAAAATTATCATGTGATTATAAATAAATTGTGGAGTATTTTTTTTAAAATATTTGGAGACTATATGATAGGAATAGTTTGATCATATTATAATAAATAAATATTTACATGAGAATGTATTTTTATTAAATGGATATAAGCCCGAGCTGTGAACAGTATTTAATATTAAGGCTGGGTCAGAAATGTTAACTCTGATTTATTTATGAATAATGTCATAATATGAGCTTACTATTCCCTTAGTTAAATGATAATAGAAATGGATTTTAATAGTTTGGACTTATTACGGGTCTCGGGAGCCTTAAGCTTATCTAGGTCCTAGTGCCAGTTGGCCCACGATTTTGGGTCGTGACATCCAGATTCAAATCTCCCTCCAATATATAGATATATATATATATATATACTTAAAATCTTCTTAATTTTCTTAAACAGATCCAAAAACTTACAAGTAATAGATAAGATTGAGAAATTACAAATCGGTCACACTCACTCCACACCGAACATAGTTATTCCAACTCTCAGGAATTTATATGATTTGTTTCTATATGCTGTATTTATGAAAAGGATGTTTTGCATTTCTTGGCACTCAATAATATTGTCACGTAATTAATGTAAAAACAAATAGTAATTTGACTTATTGTCTTGTTAGTAACTAAAAGACTCAGGTCCACAATATTTATCACATTTTGAATTTTATATCTCTTCAAAAAATCATTAGATTTTTCAAAGTCACAATAAATTATTAAGTAAATTGTCTATATTATTTTTAATTTAATAATAATTCTCTAAAAAAATCATTAAATTAAAGTAATCATTATTGGTCCTAAACAAAAGGTAAACATGGAAAAAAAAAGATTTATTACTTCTTAAAATCACAAATGCAACAACTATTTTTAAAAAATTATTTTTTCAAATATGAAAAATATTATAAAATAAATGAAGTACTTTGAGTAGAAAACCTAAAAGCTCTGTTTTCTTATTTCACAGGTGACTACGGGTGAGTTCTCACCAGTGCCCACCCTTTTCCCTTCCCTTTTAATTTTTTTCCTTTTGCAAATAACCCTCGTACCTAGTACAGATATGAGTTATTATCATCCAAATATTGAAATGTATTATTGTCCATATCTAATTTTAAGTTATCGTTATCACCATTATGATGATTTTTTCTAGCACCTTTTATTATTTGGATAGTTATGCAAAAAGAAGTGTAGATCTCTTTTCAATAAAAGGAAGAAATTTGAAAGTAATCAAATCCGACTTGAAAGATCATGAAGTCGAGCAATGGCCATAAATAGCCACCAGGTCGAGCAAGCGACCATGTATCTGTCAACTTGATTAGATAATTAAATCAAGATTGTATTTTTCTTTTTATACTTTGTGTAAGTAATTTTTTATTAGACTTCTTATACAAAAATATAAAAACATATTGATTTATATCTCATATCTATATACAGTTTTCTTTTAATGAAAATTTTAATTTTATTTCTTCTAAAAAAACTACTTTGAATAGGAATGATGTATTATTCTATTTATGATTATGATTTTAATCCTCATAATTAAAATGTGATTTATTGTCCCACGTTGGTCTTAAATAACAAGTTTAAGTTATATAATAAAACTAGTCGAAATCTCGCTTCATGTTCGTGGATAATTAGTATTGTCTGAATAATTATTATGCATAAGTTATATTGCTAAGTTTTGAAAAAAAAAATTATTTGCAATTTTATGTTGAAATTAATAATAAAGATGATTGAACATATTTTTTTCTTTTTATCTCTTATTTTATTATTACGGCTCCGTTAATTTTTGTAAAATAATTTGCAAAAAAATATTTTTCATTATTTAGAGCATTTAGAAAAATGAGTCAACTGAAAATATTTTATTGGTCAAAGGAAAATTATGTCATTTATAAGGAAAATGACTTCTCCTCTTCAAGAGCGTAAAACATTTTTTGAATTTTGACAAATTTATTATAACCTTATAAATTCATATGTTGTTAATTTATTATTCATCGGCAGTCAGTATTACCACTCACTTTTCACCGCTACGGCTATCGGCTACCGTTGACCACCACAACCTCTAACTGGTGACTTTTATAATTTGCTTTTTTTTTTTCATTATTCTCGTATTTAACAATAAAATTTTTAAAACACAAAATTTATATTATTAGTATTTTTTATTGGTATTGTGATCAATAGGATAAATATAATAGCGAGTGATTAGGCCAATTACAATTTTAAAAATGATAAAACATGATGATATTATTGCTCCAAGCCAAAGCCAGCTTTTGCAGCCTACAATAGCGCAAACACGAACAGATTTCTAAATTTAATAGTCAATAAGCCTATGATATTCTTGCTCTGCTTCTCTAATGCATTCCAAAACAATTGATTTTCCCCGCAAGCAAGCGTTCTATGTTTGCAGGATTTGATTGGATATATTTTTAAAAAATAAATTTTCAAGTAAAATTTACATAATTAAAATTAAGATGACAAGCAATTGAAAATTTTAATTTAAAAATGTATAAAATATTTTATTGATATATTTATATATCTATACATTGAAACGTTTTTTGTTTTTTGCTAAATGATAATTTTTTATTTTCTTTTTTATTATTGAATAATTTGTAATTACTATTATTTTAATTTAGTAAGAGATTTATATCTCTTTTATAATAAATAGAAAGTCTCTTGATAATTAAACATTATTAATTTCCTTGATATTTTTAGGTCTTAGAATTAACATTTTTATTTATATAGCACATTTAAATGAGAAAAGTATTTATTATAAAAAAAGGTTATATATACGATAAATGTTAATTTATAGTCTACAGTCTTAACAATCATTTTATATTACATTTCAAAAAAAAATCATTTTATATTTCAACAAAAATTGCTATTAAAATTTTACCAAATAAATGATACTGACGTGCTCCCAGCTATAAACCAAACACTAATGAAGCCTTGGAATTGTTGAAAAAACACAATAGCAAAAAAGAAAAAGAGGCTTCCAATTTTTTTTTGGATTATATTTATAACTTGTAAGTTTCTTTCATTTATTTACTTTCCTATTTCTAACTATTTTTTTTTAATTTAGAAATAAGAAATTAATATTTAGAAATAAGGGTGTTCTCTTTCCTTTATAAATAAAAAAAATATAAAAAAACCTCAATAATATAAATTCTCACGGAAAAGGAAAAAAAATAGGAAGAAAATCGATAAATCATAGACTAAGCTCGTTTATTGTTTTGTTTTATTGTAGCCATAAGCTGTTTTATTGTAGTACATATATATATATATATATATATATTAAGAACAGTGAACATGACCTTCAACTACTTTGAAATTATATTGGGAATCCCAAGCATAGGTGAAACTGAATGATTCGTATCCTCGAAGAAGCCCTCCTTCGACTTGCACTACACATTTGTCATCCTCCACAACAATTATCGAAGGGTCAATTTTTTCTGTGGTTTGAAATCCCTTGCAGTCTAATACAATAGCTGTTCGACCACACAAACAATCATTTTTTACTGTCACTTTCCATTCTGGCTTATTTCCCACTTTCTTTCCTGTTTGAGCTTGTGTAATTACAAAATTTGACGTTCCATCACATTCATTCCCATTCCCTGCAATTTATTTTATAGGAAAAAAATAAAAATAAAAGTGGAAAAACAAGAAAAGAAAAGACATCAATGGACTGTAAACCAATAGCTTTACCTTGGCTCACAAGAACCAGGAACAAGAGCGCACATAGAGCATGAATGAACTTCGCCATTGCAAATGCAGAATATTTTTTAACTACCTCTCTTTTTGCTTATGCTGAACGAGAATGATTGGCAGGGCAGAAATTAAGGGTATTTATACAAGTTTTCTGAGAATAAAATCATTCTCTAATATGTATTTTTATATATGTTTTAATTGTAATAACATTATCGAGATATATTTTAATTTGAGAAATTATTTACCATAATTGACGTAACTTTCCTTTTAGTTTCTCTTTGCATTATGGGAAGAAATTTAAATTTTAACCATTTTATTTAAATTTAAATTAATTTATCTATAAAATAATTATCCAAAACACACATCTGGGAAGTGTTATCACATATGGTATGAGTAAACTTGTCAAATTTTTTTAGATTCTATTTCTAAGAGATATGATTTCCTTTCATATTTCAATCAATTTACTTACTTTTCCAGTTAGTCTATGATTTTCTTTTCTATTTATTTCTATCCGTTTGTGGATTTCGTTCAATTTTTTTTTATTTGATCTATAATATTTTTTTTAGAATTCAAATCCATAATATTTTTAATAATAGCTTATTGTGTTTATTTTAAATAAATAAATACATACATGATAAGTTGTTGATAAAAAGATTTATGGGCTTGCAGTGTTTTATGTTTTAGGCCCAGCTCAAATAATTTAGTTATTTAAGATATTTGGGCTTTTAACATTGGATGGTTTTTCGCCTAAAGAAGCACATTTACCCACACCTATGATGCATGGAAATTTCTAACCATGGCATTTTCGCATTTTAGAAACATTTTTATGTGTTCATTTTTCTATATGAAACACCATTTTTTCATGTAAAATTATATTTTTAATGTTGTTCCCCGTATTGTTTTCGCGTTTTCTCGTTTTCGTGTTCGTGCAATATAAATTTGCACTGCGTTGCGGGCTTGCTACTGTATTTTTATTTATATTTTAATAAAATATTTTATTCATATAAAATTGCATATCTTAGTCTATTTTACTAATATAAAATTTATTACATCAATACATGTAAAATCATATTTCAAATAATATTTAAAATAATTTTATAATTATATTAGGGTATCATGCTCTCAAATTTATTTATATTTTAATATTAAAGGATTTTTTAAGAAAAAAATAAAAATCACATTTATTTTTTTATCATTTTTTGCTATGAAAAAACATTGAATCCAAAAAAAAATCAATTTTTGTATTCCTCAATTTCTCAAATTTTATCTATCAGGTGATATAAATTTTTAATATTTTACCAATTACCTTCATAAATTTTTCATGAATCTTTTAGTTCTAGTAAAAAAAATTACTTAAAGTGAAAAAAAAATTAAAAATAGTCAATAGAACAATAATAATTTTAAAAGTTTAAAATTTTAAAAGTTTAATAGTTTTATACTCCACTTATTGAATACATGATAATGCATTGCCATTTAAAAAAAAAAAAAATCGGTTAAGTTAATTATAAATTAACTGTGTCATAAATTTTAAAATTAATTATTCGAAATTTTCATATTTATTCATCCATTTAATTTAATGTTATAAACTCGTATTAAGTTTAATTTATATATATCAAAAAGAAAAATCAATTCCATAATATTTAAATAGTTAAATTTTAAAATTGAGATACATAATTTATTTAAAAAGTACTATTTATGAAAAAAAAATTGATCGTAATTAATTGGACCAATGAAATATATGTCAATATCAGAAAGAAACAAACACCAAACGGGTCATCTTTCGTCTGAGAAAAAGATAAATCTATGCATATTAATGTTCAAAATCCATTTATAGGAATAAAATAATCAAAATAGAAGCCTCTAGATATACTAAAGTAATTATTTAGTGAATTAGATCTAGTGAGACTTAAATTAATATTGAGTAAGTTCTATATAAATAAAAAAAATTAAACTAATTATCATAAATTTTAAACTAATAATATTAAATGCTAAGGTAACTTATTTATTAAAAATATTATTTAAAAAATTAGATTAATTTATTTATATTGTGAAAATGGTGAAGAATTAAGTATGTGACTATATGAGTGTTAGAAAGACATTAAAATGATGAAATTTAGTAAAATGCAATTAGAATTGCAATGATAAATAATTAGAAATGAACAGGGGTAAGATAGTGAACATAAAAGTTTAAAACTACAAGCCGTATTTCGAAGCAGTCCTGGAAAGTGGCCTCACATTCTGTTATACGACAGCAAGGCACCAATAATTGGGAAATGGAGACTTCCCATGGACTATGTAACAGGAAGTGAGGGATCTACTAGTTTCAATTTCAATTATAAATTGTACTGTTTATTTTCTTTTTCAAGTTATCATTTAATTTGTAATGTATCCTCAATTTTCAATACAATTAATATTTTTTCATAGTATTTAATTCCATTTGTGTATATTGAAATATTTGTTAATTAATTTTTAATCAATTCCTATATTTTTTTAAATATTTTATTATCGCTATATTCATCAAAGTAAATAAAATTATTTAAAGGCTGAATATATAATTTAACTTTTGAAAATTGATAAAAAAATTTATAGCACCTCATTTTAAAGTAACTTTCTAGTATCATTAATTTCACTGTTTTAGAACAATCCAATACTTTTTTAAGCTAAAAAGCAACAATTTTTAATATTTTTAATTTTTATATGTAAAATATTAATTTGGTATATAATTAATATAATTTTTAAAATAAATAATAATTTTATATTTTTTAATTACATAATAAATATAATATCCATCTAATTTTAAAAATTAATGTGTTCTATAAATAAAAAGTAAATTGTAGTGTGTCAAATTTTCATTAATTTATTTTTTTTTAAAGTATCTGGATTAATTTATGTTTCTAGTGGTTTAAAACCCCAAGTAATTTTTTTTGGCCCGCAACCAGCCAACCAGTCGTCCACTCCCCTCAACGGGCAACAGCACCGTCAGCTCGTCAAGCCATGAGCCGCGAAATACTGTCCTGACCAAAACTCAGACAGCAAAAAATAGTTTTACGGCAATATTCAGGTCCTTATGACCACAAACATGGTCATTGGATCAATTTTTACCGCTCCAGATCTCAGGAGAGAGTTTGAGGAAGCAGGCATCAGCCTTCACTTTATCCCTTTCATTTGGAAGTATGATATATACTTTACTTGCCCAAATTATGTCTTTCTGTTTGTTTTATGTAATATATAGTTATGCTTTGAATGGCTTTTCTTCTTTTTTTCGTTGATTTGGAGCTAATAAGATGCTATTCTTTTCCCTTTTTTTATGGATTATGGAGGTATGTTATTAAGAACCCTAATTGTGAATGGAATGAAATACCCGATTTGCCCTCAGCTACGTATCCACTCTTGCAATCAAAGTTCAAAATTTTCACTTCAACTCTTCACTCTGTTGTTGAATCAAATGATGGGGTCACCACAAAACTTCTTATCAAGCTTCAGGTATTGCTTATCAATCAGAGATTTTATTTATTATTATTATTTTTTTATGTTTGAAGCATGTCTATCTAATCTTAATTCATATCTGTGTTTCCTAAAGGTATAAATCATAATGTGTTTCTTTTGTCCCTGAAGAAGTAAGTGCTGGCATGTGTGTCAATTCTTTTTTATTTTTGTTAATTTGTGGTTTGATTTATAATTTTGATTAGAATGGAGCATTCGTGGAGGCTGTCATTATGAGGTATGATACTCGTTTGGGAAAATATGGTGGTAAACCCCGTCCTGGTGGTCCAAGGTCAACTTTGTGCATTTCGTCCCAGGTATGACCTCTGTATCAATTTCATTTAACAGATATTTCTTAAAGCCAATTGTTCCTTTGGCATGTATTTAATTTGGTGAAATCTAATGGATTCCATCAATTTTGCATGTAAGTGTTAGCCAATGTATTTCGTGAAATTTGTCTCTTGGCCTGCTTTAACAATGATGACCATGACACTTTCTGTTCCTGATTTTAATATATGCTAATTTTGGCTTATGAACTCTAATACAGCCTGAAGAACTATGCTAGCTTCAACCTTTTCTCTTCCTGTTACAGGTTGGTTGTAAAATGGGGTGCAAGTTTTGTGCAACTGGAAGCATGGGATTTAAAAGCAACCTGTCATCAGGGGAAATTGTTGAACAATTAGTTCATGCTTCTTATTTGTCCCAAATACGGAATGTTGTTTTCATGGTAAGAGCCTTTTACTCTCTCCTCGTAACATTTTGTCGCATAAGGTGTCATCTTGATTCTAAGATTCAAATTAATAAATTATTGATTGGCATTCTAAACCTAAGTGTGCTGATTATCTTTGTTACAATTACTAATTAGATAGGTTCTACTGCTGCTTCTACTGCTGCTTGTCTCATTAAGTTGGTATAGAAAAGGATTGTTGATTTATGGCCATGCTACTATGAATTTTGTTAATATATAGAAAGCATATATGGCCATTGGCATTGAGAATAGATGTGACATTAATGGAATGTCAGTGGGATGGCCAAGAGGTCTATGTTAAATATTTAAGTTGGCTGTAATGTCTAGGATGGTATTGAAGAAGCAGGAATGTTGAACAGTTTAGAGAACATGTATTTTGCTGCAATAAGCTGTCTCATGTAATGGCATGGTACCGGTAGTAGGTTATTTATTTTATTTTTATCTTTATTTTCATTTTTTGGAGGGGAGCAGGTTTTCTTTTACGTATATGTGAAGTTTATTGAGGCAAAGATCCATATAAACCCTCCTAAAAATTTATCTCCAGTCCTTCTCTGGCTCAATTTATTGAAGAAAGGCATAAAGCTTGCTTTCAGAAGTAACCAATTTATGGCTTACTTGGGGGAAAATGTTTTCCCTACTTCATTGCACTATGGATGTGCACCCTGAAACTAAATATGTGCTCTCTTTTTTCCCTTTGTCCAAAATTTTGCTGAAATTTATTGCATGCTTTGATTTTCTACCCTGTGGTCAGGGAATGGGAGAACCATTAAATAATTATGCTGCATTGGTCGAAGCAATTCGTGTTATGCTGGGAACTCCATTTCAGCTGTCACCAAAGAGAATTACTGTGTCAACGGTATGCGTATTTGCATTGTGAAAATTTTTATTATTGTTTTAGTTATTATTTTGGAGCTCTTTATAGTATAACTGTTCACTGCTTAGGCTGCATATTCCTGTCCTCAAATTGATATGCTTCTGGTGAAATGTACTCTTAGTAAGATTTAGAAAATAGGCCCTTGACTGCCTATGTTTTCAAGGGTTTTTGGTAATTTCTATTTAAAAAAATGGTGAAGTACTTCTGTTTAAAAAAATGGTGAAGTATAATAGTTTAAAAATTTGATACCACCAGTACACCAACTATCCTGCAACTTATGAAATTGCTTTAACGTTTACATTGTCCTAGGTGATTTAGATATATGTTAAACTAGGAATATTGCTCTTATCATTTACTCCTG
This sequence comes from Jatropha multifida, assembly GCA_948099535.1. Classification (NCBI taxonomy): domain Eukaryota; kingdom Viridiplantae; phylum Streptophyta; class Magnoliopsida; order Malpighiales; family Euphorbiaceae; genus Jatropha; species Jatropha multifida. Next base: position 9,844 of record CANUEX010140987.1, on the reverse strand, counting down.
TTGATTTACTCATTATTTGCAATTGAAAGAGTATTAGTAGGTAAGCTTTATAATATGCATCTGTATACACCCACATAACCAGACATTTTAGAAAGCAGATGAAATGCATTAAATGGTCGACCATTTAATAAAGCATGCAGGTTTATTTAGAAGTCATGAGAATTAGTTCTTCTCTGCTTCCTTCTCTATTTTCACTTCTCTTTGACCTGACCTTCTTTATTGTGTTTCCGAAAATGTTCTCTAGGGGAATACATGATTAGGTTCAAATTGAAAATGGATATTTTAATGCAGGAGATAATTATTGGTTGAATCCTAACATGATGTAGGTTGGGGTCATCCATGCCATTAACAAGCTTCAGAGGGATCTTCCTGGTTTGAACTTGGCTGTATCGCTGCATGCCCCAGTTCAAGATATTCGCTGCCATATAATGCCTGCAGCTCGGGCTTTTCCCTTAGAAAAACTTATGGATGCTCTGCAAGTGTATCAAAAAAATAGGTAAAACTTACCTATTAATGTTTCTGTAGATAACTAACTAAATTTCTTGTGCTCTTACAACTGGACTTAATTTCCAGTCAGCAAAAAATTTTTATCGAGTACATAATGCTTGATGGAGTAAATGATGAAGAGCAACATGCCCACCAGCTTGGCAAATTGCTAAAGACATTTGAAGTGGTGAGCTGTGAAATTTAAGTTTGAGCATGTTTAGAATCTATGATATAATGGTGTTATGTGCAAGACTTTACAGACATTTTGAATTAGTCTGTTTTCCTTTTTCAAACTTTTGTGTGGTCCCATGTGTGGATTCTTACCAACTGCATTAATACTAATCTATAGCAGGGTTTGAAAAGTGTCGATTGCTTGCTTGTTGCCAATTGAAATGTTCAATGCTCTTGAAAAGTAATACTTAGAGTGATAGAGTGCCCTTTATTTTTTTCTTTCTTTTCTGTTTTGCCTCTTTTAATAATCTAAGATACCATTTTATTTTTAAGCTTTATCTTGTACCAATGTTCTATCGAATTCATGCCCCACGAACTTTTTCCTTGATCTGGTATGCTCATTTTGGTACTTTGGTTCTTCCAGACTTCCACACACACACACACATGCATACGATTTTCTATGGCAGTGGCACTGTAAATTTATTGTTAACATTTTTAACAGATGAACTGCAAATGCATTGTTCATGTTGTCTTTTCCTGTTTGTATGTTTGAGTTGTCACTTTATAAACTTTGGATAGCTGAATTTGGTTGATTGTATAGTTTCCTCTGACTCTCACACTTTCTGAGCAGGTTGTGAATTTGATACCTTTTAATCCAATTGGTAGTTTGAGTAAATTCAGAACCAGCAGCGAGGAGAAAGTATCGAGATTCCAGACTATTCTTAGAGGTGTCTATAATATTCGGACAACTGTTCGTAAACAAATGGGTCAGGACATAAGTGGTGCCTGTGGTCAGCTTGTGGTCAGCTTACCGGATAGAAGGTCTGCCAAGGGAATCGATGTACTAACTGACATTGAAGACCTTCATCTTTGATAAACTAGTTCAGTTCTGAATTAATGGAGATTCTCATTTTTTTTTTCAATATTTATTTTACTTCCAAAGGAGGTGATGTAGCTGTAATTTTCCAAGTTTGATGTTGAGGTCTTTGGTGAATTTTTCAGGTTTTGTTTGTGAGACGTCAATTAGGTTGTGTTTATTTATGGAAAATAACTTGTATAGAGAACATTTTCCAAAATATCCAATTTTTGGGGTGTTTAGGAAAATCAGTTAAAGGAATATATTTTCCTGATTGAAGAAAAATTAGGCAATTTTGAAGAAAAATGACTTATTTTGAAGAGGAAAACACTATTTTGTATATTGACAAATTGGTTGTAATTTTATAGATATAAGGTTTTTAATATACTAATTATTGATAGCGACGGTCACCGGTTACTGTTGACTACCGGCCAGTAGCCACTACCGCTAATCAATAATAGCTATCATAATTTTTATTTTTTATGTAATTTTTATCGTATTCAGTAATAAACTTTTAAGATATCAAACTTAAAAAGTATTTATACCATTAGACAATAATAATTTATATTTTTTATGCAACTTTTATCATATTTAATAATAATTTTTTTTAAGATATCAAATTTTAAAATAATAAATATTTTTATGGTCTATTAAGTTAAAAAAAATTCTTAAATTTTAATTAATTTTTAATATCATAACTGAAAAAATTCCTTTTAAAACAAGCTATTTTTTAAACATTTTAGGAAGTCTCATATTTGAAATGTCGAACGCTTAATATTTCTGTTTTACACCTAAGATACAGACGGCGACAATGCAAGAAATTTTGGGGCTACAAGAATAGGAAATCAAAAGTTGGCGTTGATAAACAGTTCGGCCAATTCAATAATGTTTCATCAACAAATGAAGGTCATAAACACATAAAGAAATGTATTAAAAGAGCCAAAATACCCCCAACAAATAACAAAATAATGTTTTCGCTCTGTTCTAATTGCATATGCATATCAAAATCTCCATCCTCTGTAGCTACGAGGCCAAAAGTTCTTCAACTTTTGCAATCTGATCCTCTTCATTCTTTGCGTTTGGACTCCTATTAGCTTCATCAAACAGATCATGCTTCCATTTTTCTATTCGGGTACCATTTGTGCGATAACCTTGCCTTCCGCTGAATCTGTCTCTTCCTCTGTAATTGCCACCTCTACCACCAGAACTACTATGTCTTTCCTTTGAAAAGAGGCCACCCCTCTGTGCTTCTTTCTTGTCAGCTAACAAAAGTCTCTCAGATCTGTCAGCATGGCGGGGGTTACGATCCCTTTCCTCCCTCCTTTCATTTACTGATGTGGGACGATCAGAAGGACCTGGCCTTGCAGGCTCAGTAGCTGCTTTCTCAGTTTTTTCAAAGTCCGCTGGTATTTTCTTCTCCCTAAATGCAGGTCTTTTCCTCGCAGGTGGTGCGGGTTCAGTCTCAATTTTGAAGAAACCATCATGGCGCCAGACATTGTCATCCCCCTTAGTTTGTGATTTCTCATCTCTTCGCCGTGAATCATTAGTTGATGACTTGTCCATTGCTCTATCATTTCGGTCATCCTTTGAATCCCTCCATTGGCGCTCTTTAAAAGAAAGGAAAAGCATGTTAGACATGAAAAATGTGCGAAGCTTCCAGGCAAAATAAAATAAGGTAATATGAAATATCATAATCTGGTGTTTAAATAACAATATTTTGGCAAAGCAAAAGAGAAACTGAAAGGCATCTCTTGAATCTAAGATGTTGGCATGGACCATTGACATCTCGTATTCCATGTGACAAATGCACTTCATCACCTTTGGTAAGGATGACAAATAATAAATGTAACAGCAAATTTTACACAGGAGTCCATATGGTGCAATTCTAAAGTCTCAGTTGCCAGAGTATGAGACATAATAACTAGAACAAATGAGATACAACCAAAATTCTTTTGTAGGATATAATTTATAGACGAGACTAGAAGTAAAATGAGGCAAGTCATCTACTAGTGCCTAGTGCCTAGTGCTTGCCAAGATCAACTTGGTTGCTCACATGAAAGTTAATGGAGGACCTTGCCGTGTCAGAAATGTTAAATAAATTCCTCAGAGAAAGATTATCATGGGATTATTGTTATTTTCTTTTGTTTGAGTTGGTTTGAAAATAACACAAAACACATTCCAATATGTCTTATGCATTGAACTGCAACCGTAGAGGGCAAAACAAAAGCATAATTTTCATTTCTTGCAAAGCTTTATGACAGACAGTAATTTCTTTATTACATTGTATATGTTCCAAACATAGAACACAAGCAAAATGACAGTAAACAATCATTTATCTTCAAAAATAAATCTGTATGTATTACATATGATTTATAGTAATCATCAATGCAGCAAAAAGATAAAAAAGAAAAACTGGAAATGGACAGAGAAATGAAAATAGAAATAAACCAAAATAACAACAGAAATCATACGAGTGAGATAGAGCTCACCAGTAGCTGCTCTCCTGCCAAAGCTTCGACCAACTTGCCCGGCATTACCACGCTCATCGTGCTGTTAAAAGACACGTACAGGCAAGCCTAAGATTGTTATATACAGGGAGGCTTTTGAAGTCATGGGCCGGACAACAATCCCACTACATCAGCCCAGAAAAAAAGGTTTGCATACACTGAATTGAAAACCCAAGTAATTAAGATCTAGAGAAACACTGCTCATTCACTAGTACAAGTGATCAATCTGGAGCTTGAAAAATATTCAACCTATTTTTTGGACCCAAGTGTGAAACGATGCACCCAGATCTTTGTTGATCTACACCAAGTTGCGTAAGCATATGCCTCAAGTCATTTTCTACTCATTTGGATGAATTCATGAAACAAGATTAGCTTTCACTTTTTTTTTTTTTTTGGGAAAACATCAGCCTTCAGAAAATCCATCAATGGTGCTTTTTGACGTAATGTTACAGATAAATTACTCTATTTTACTTCAAATAAAGTCTCCATTTGACTATCTCAATAAATCTATATTTTGTTGCATTTTTTTTTATTTTAGAAGCAAAAGGCAAAACAGCAATATTTGGCTAGATGACAAAAGATAATCATTAAAAAGCATCAGAAAGTCCAGGAAACAAAATTATCGTGAGACCTTTTTGAGATTAATAAATTTACCAAGCATGCTTTTATTTTCAAATATTGCATTTGATTGATGAAAAAATTAATTCGTTATAAAACAGTCTTGAAATAAAGAAATAAAGTTGAAAAAGCAAAAGGTTGAACCAACAGATGCTCTAATGCAATGATTTCAAAAATGCCAGCTGACAACAGACACAGCAGAAATAAATTAAACATGAAAGCAATTTGTAGATGATCTCCAACACACCCAACCCTTTTTTCTCTCTCTAAAGCTATTGGAGAATCAACTTCAATTACTGTAACATATTTACTCCAGTCAACATAGAAGCCAAAAACATAAAACCAAAGCCAAATTGTATGGCGAATTCTGAGCCCCAAATGCCTGCTACTCTAGCAGTCAAATATCAAATAAGGTCCCTTGTCTTGAACCCCAGAGAGATATATACAGTCTTTAGCATTTGCAAAAAAGAAAATTCATATGATAGATTATTAGTAATACACTATGTTCTGTAGAAAATAATTATGATGCACCACTAGGTGTTATGTGTAGGGGAACTATCAGACAAACTAGTACTAGAATTTTGAGGGATGACAAATGCCAAAGTCCATCACTACATACCAATACAAAGAAATAGATTTTGACAAAAACTTGGCAGAATAAACAAAAGCAACAAACTCTAAATGATGAAAACCTGAAAATAGGATCGAGACCGAGGTACTTCAGTAGGATCAGAAAAATGTTTGCTTCCTTCATGGTGTTCATTTGTCTTCTTTTCAGATTCTTTACTGACAGCACCAGACTCCGACTTGGGATCAGGTGCTGAAGGAGCCTCCAGAGGTAATGCATCTTGCAGTCTGCGGCGGTGCTTTTGGTCCCGACCTGTATGATCTTCAACATCCAAGTTCATGTTGCTAGTAACTCTCCCTGTCTCTGGTTTTCCATCCCTCCTGGACTTCTTAGGACTGCAACCAAATGGTGAAAGACAAAGGCCATATTATAATTCAAAATTAAAATAAGTTATTGCACAATAACAGAACACAAACCATGTGCATGGCATTAATTCAGAATAACAAACCAACCATAAATGGTAGTTGTTCTAATAACAAGACTTGAGGCTTTTTCCAAGTAAATATTTGAAAGTTGACACCCAGCCAGTTTTTCCCAAAGAGAGGTCAGACACAAAACATACCTAACCCAGAATTGCAATCATGTGATGATTAAAATCTTGACATTTCCAACCACCACAACAGGAGGGAAAGAATGCCCAAAAATACAAAAATAAAGATTATAGATTGAATACGTACTTACAATCCTAAGCACTGAAAAAAAAAAAAAGAGACGCAAATCATCCTCCTCTACCCAAGAACAATAACTCTGGACGTTTCAAGACTATTAGAATCACAAACAAAGACTACAATATATCAAATATCAGATCTCAAAACTTAACAATTTGTGGGTAATAAGCATTACATAGAAATCATTTGTCTATGGAGATTACTTTATCCAACAATTTCAATTGCAAGAAACCAATAGTAATATCTACCATCTAACAAGTTTAGACCTTTATTTGGCATTAATTGCAAAACCAGAAATCTTCATCATGTAACTATCATTAAGCCAATTAATATTTCATTAAAACTTCAATTACAAATAATTCAATGAAATACATAGACAAGTATAACAGAAGTCCACATTGACATTAGACATTTTAAGAAAATTTCAGCACAAAAAATTCAAACCCTAGAACAATCAAGTCATACATGAACCCTAAACAGCAGATACCTGGGTTCTCTATCGAATCCTGAACGGCGTCGTCGAGAGTCGGAATCGCGATCGTCTCTTTCTCGTCGAGACATTGTTAAAAAGGAGAAAATTACGAGTGAGTGTAAATTAGGGCTTTGCTTTCTACTTAACTCGCAATAACGATAGCGAAGGCCCAGTGGATGTACTGTGGAGCCTTTTCCTGGCCGAACAAAATTCAATATTTTCGTTTTTTGAGTAAACAAATAAAATCCAAAATATAATGTTTTACCATAAAAAGAAAATTACTTGCAGAGATTAGTAAAAGAAAAAATTATTTTAAGGGCGTTCAATTCAGATATTAGACAAAATGGAATTCATAATCAGCTGTTGATTCCATATAGGTTTTGAAGCTTCTTTTTTTTAAAAAAAAAAAAAAGAATTTGAAGCTTTGTATTTTAATTTTATTATCTAAATATTAAGAAATTATATCTAATAATTATATTTTAAAAAATTAATATTCATTTAAAAATTTATACCTATATTTCTATTTTGAATTTGTATTTTTTTTATTATATCAGTCAAGATACTTTTTAAGTTTAAAAATTATTAGTTATTTAAAATAATTAGCAATATTTATACTTATATTTGAATATTTGAATTTCTTTTAGTTTTAGATGGGATGTTTAATTTTTTTTCGTTTGTTTATTTATTTATAATAATTTTCTATTTTTATATCTATATATTATTATTATTGTCTTTATAGATGAAATTTTTATGTATATCTTTTAAATTTATAATTCTACAAAAAAATTTAACTAATATTTATTGTCTAGCACTTTTGTATCATATGCATTTACCTTATTTTAGTTTTTAATATACTTTTTATACTTTTTTTATTTTTTTATTCCTTGTAGGATTTTTTTATAAATATTAAATTTTATATATACAATAAAAAAACCTCTAATATAATATACAAAAACAAAATAATAAAACAATCCCGCAACGTGTGGGCTTCTTTCTAATTTAGATTCAAACGTTAAATTTTCACTTTAAAAAATTTATAAATTAAGTTAATAAAATTCCTAATTAAAATTTTTAATTTCCTAATTAAGTTAAGATTTCTAATTTAGTTAATTAAATTTTATTTTAAATATAATAGAATAGGATTTGTACTTAGGTACCAATCAATTAAGTGAAAAGATTTTTTAAAATAAAAAATTTTTATTTTTTTTTTTATCCAAACAAAACAAGGATAGTTTGAAAATATATTTTGTCTTCTGAGTTCGAAAATATATTAGTATATTTATATTCAAAATTTTATTAAATCTATGTATTCATTACGTGAAGGCCCACGCATTACGCGGGTAATTTTATTATAGTTCAATTATTCTCACATAATTACAAAAAGTATTTATCTATGAACATTGATAATTTTATTTTTTAATTTCTCATCCAATTATCAATTAAAGAAATGATATCTTAATTTAATTTTTCTTATTAAAAAATTATTGTCATTACAAAGATCGATTAAATTAGTCATTACACTTCTTTAAGTTGAAGATGTTGAGTAAAATCTTTCAAATTATGTATTTTGATGGGCTGCTACCGCAATTCATATGAAACATCATAATAAATTGAATAATATTAAGTAAAAAGAGGAGTAATTAATGATTCACATACCCAATAATAAAAGCAAGTAAAATACAAGAAAATTTCTTTAACAAAAAAGATATGCATGAACTTCTCCAATAAAATTAACAAATCAAATCAAATTTATTGATAGTAAGATTAAGAAGTCTTAATTATTTATCTAAATATATTTTATTTTAAAAAAATATTATTTTGCAGTTCATAATCGGAAAAATTAAAATAGCAAAATTTAATATGATTATAAATTAAAATATCAAAATAAAAAGAAACAATATAATGAAGAAATGAAAAAATAAAAATAATTGTTAAGTCAAACTGTGAGTGGTTTGAAAAAGATAAATAGTTAAAATTACTGAGTTATATAAATAGTATTTAATTAGTAGAAAGAGAGATTATTGCTTTGAATGATACAGTAATCCAAGTCAGTTTTTTTTTTTAAATTTTGTTAGATGATACCATAATAAAGAGATTAGATTAGTTAAAGAGGTTTAGAATTTGAACTTGTTTTTAAAAAAAGATTGTTAATGATAACAATGTAAATTATATTATTTTTAATTAATAAATAACCGTATTTTTTTGTTAAAAAAAATTAAAAGTATAACAAATTTGAAAAAAAAGAAATTCTAAAACTAGAGGATGCCAAGTCAGTATTTACAAAATATTTTTTTACTTCAAAATTATATATAAATTAGGTAAAAATCCACGCTAGCAGGTTGTTTTATTACTTTATTATCGTACATTATATTGAAATTTTTTTATACATATAAGATAAATATTTAAATAAAAAATGGAGTAATCACATTATATATATATCAAATTTTTGCAAATAAACATAAATATAATAATAAAGATATATAGATATAAAAATAAAGATATATAGATATAAAAATATTATAAATAGAATAATTAAACCAAACGAGCTTTTGGAAAAACAAACATTTTGATGTAATTATGAGTAATTTCTCTTCTTTTTTTTTTTGTAATAGAATGGAAAAACAAGCAGCTACACAAACACTAATTTAGGATAATTGACTCCACAAACATCATGGAACAGCAAAGTAGAGAACCCGTCAGGAGGCAATTCAAACATATGGAGACCCAATGTAAGATTGCTACTATAATGTGCTAGCCAATCTGCAGCATGATTACTTACGGTAGACATGAGAAATCAAAACTGTCCAATCCCAACTGACCATCTCCTGAATACGAGAAACCAAGTCATAAGCCAAATGCTGAAATGTTCCTATCATCATTTTACCTAAATCCTGATTCATTTGAGTTATTAATCTGCACAATAAAGGCTATTCTCTCTTTTCTCTTATACTATCCTTTGTTAAACAGACTCCTATGCTTTCTGATAAAAAATCCAAATCAGTGCTTTGGTTATTTGATTAGGCAATCTTTGCCACAATTAGTTGGATGAATCCAACATCAACAAAACTAGCTTCTTCAGGTGAGCAGGCAGTCTAAGAATAAAAATTTTCTAGTTCAGCCATGAAATTAATATCTTAATTTGGGTACTAAATCCTACGAAGGTGACCACCTTCCATCTTATGTGTATATCTCTGCATAGCCAAATAAAAAGGAAAAGGACTAAAGTGCAGCTTAACATAGAGCAAGATCACCCAATGGCAGCTACTGCAAAATAATTTCTAGTAAACTAAATTCAATCTGTTTGAACCTAAAGTAGTCAACACAATATGCATATATATATATATATATATATATATATATATATATATATATATATATATATATATATATATATATATTTGTGAAAACAGGTATATAACAAAAAAATAATTCACAAAA
>CANUEX010140960.1:0-12554 GCA_948099535.1 Jatropha multifida | reverse complement strand
ATAAACTCATCTAAGTTGAAATCAAGCATAAAGATCAAAGAAACACAAAGGCCCTTCACCTAGCTTAGGTTCGGCCACTTCTTCAAAATCAAAGGGAAAATAGTTTCTCTTCAAAATAACCACACTCATTTAAAGGAAATCTATTTCAAAACTCATTTACACTCAAAGGAAATCAAAAGTAAGAATAAAAACCAAAGCCCTTTCTCTAAGGAGGGTTCGACCAAAAGAAGCGGGAAGGGAAAGGGGGTTCTCTCCTTCTCTTCCAAGAATTCCATTATGCTTAATAAGCATGAAAAATCACATAAAAACAATTAAATGTTCAATTCCCCAACACATTTCACACAATTCTCAAGAATCGTTCAAAACCTAAGAATTGAAATTTGAAGAAAATGGAAGGGAAATGAATTATTAATGCACTAACCTTTAGAATAAGCTTTAAGAAGCTTAGAATGCTTCACTCTTGAGCCTTCTCCTTCCCTTTGGAGGAGGGTTCTCCAACTTCTTCAAAGTAGGAGAAATTCTCATTAATTCAAGAATTAACACAAAAGATAGATGGAGCATGATTTAATGCACCAATTTCATGCCTAAACCTTGAATTCTACTTATAAAATTACAAAACTTAAAAATCACAACTTACTTGCTTCAATGGCAACTTCAATTCCCTTTGCTTTTAATCACCAATTCCAACTTCTATCACTTGATTCTTAAGTTTTAGTTACTAATCTATGGTTTAATTGGTGGTTTAGTGGTAGTTTAGAGGTAGGAAAGTGAAAGAAAATGGAGGAAGAGGAAGAAGATGAAAATGGCGTGGAGGATGGAGAGGAAGAAGAAAGAGAAAATGTTGCTTAGTTGGTGGTAACTTTAAGTAGACAAGTCAAACTTATCTTCTCTCTTTTATGCCAAATGAAGGTCTATGATCAAATCCTATTTAATCTCATCCAATGGCTCTAAATATTCATCAATAATTCTCTTCTAAATATTATTTAACTCCACCAATTAATTAAATTAACTCCATAAAAATAAATCGTCAATTATTCCTTAATAGACTACACTAGAAAATAATATTCATTAAATGCCTTAATTCACCAAAAATATTCATGCAATATTTTCTACCCACCTAAATCATGTAAACATGCTCCAAAAATATTAAATAAAATATTAGACACACGTAGTAATTTTTTTCTGGACCGAAACAATACCAAGTCCCAGACCGATGGTACTATTCATAGACTGATAAATCACTATTACCGACACTAAAAAAGACACTAAATAACCAGACTATTACACTTACAACCACCAACTGTCGTGACGTTTGCAATCAAAAACTATGCTTTTAGGCCAACCGCGGGCAACCGGCATACGGTAGATGTGCAACTTGATGGGGTGGGATTCAAGCAAATGTGCCCTCAGCCAAAAGGCTCCAGGCGCAACTTGCATTCAAAGACTTGATGGTTCATGGGATTCTGCAATTCACACTAAGTATCGCATTTTGCTGCATTCTTCATTGATGCGAGCACCGAAATATTCATTGTAGAGAGTTGTTTTGTTTATAGATAGAGGACAATGCATCCCTGTGGCCTCCCATTTTTTGGGTCGATGAGAGCATGCCCTTCTCATTTCGTGCTTCCATGGCGTGTCCTGTGCCGGGGTTGGTTGAAGGACTAGGTCAATCGTGCAGGAAGGGCCAAGCCAAATCCCAGCAGCATTGGACCCAGCCTTTGGGATCGATGTGGATGGCTTCTATAGGTCCGGGGAACCCGAGCCGGAGTGTCGACCGGGCTTAAAAAGTCCTTGGTGTTGAGATGTTGAGGGATACTACTGTAATGGGCATGGGAGGGATGGCTGAGGATAAACCACTATTTGGCGTATGGGAGGCCCCGGCTGCCTAGGCATAAACCTCTATTTGGCATGTGGTGCACCTGCGAGGGCCTTCCCGTTTGGCTTGTGACGCCTGTGGGCTGCCTACGCCCAGTGCAGCGGTAAACCTCCATTGGGCGTGCGGCGCGCCCACGAGCTACCCATGCCCACTCCAACAATAAACTTCCAATGGGCATGTGTTGCGCCAGCAGCTCGCGTGCTGCCAAGCCAAGCGCGAACCCTCTATTAGGCATGCGGTGCGCCAGCAGCCCAGGCACTGCCAGCCTAACAGAAAATCTCTATTTCGTGTACAGTGTGCCCACAGACCGCTTACTTTCTAGCCCAATCAGGGCAAGAAACCTCTATTTCAGGGACTAGCCCAAGTTATCTTGATGGCCTTGGCGAACTGAATGGCCCTAGAGGCTTCGACGAATCAGGGGTTGAGATTGATATAGGTGCCTTCTATAGGTCCAGAGGACCCCGGCCGGAGTGCCGACTAGGCTCAAAAAGCCCCCAGTGCAGAATATTGAAGCCAGAGGGCTATGTTATAGGCCGAGAAACCAACTGGGGACTGCCTTTTTTCAAATTATTTTGGTTTTTCGGCATTATACCCTTCATATATGGGTAACATCTATATCAATGGTGCAATTTTGAGGGCAAAAGCTCACAGCTGCCGGGAGCCTGACGTGTTCAGGGGCTAGCTCAAGTTAGCTTGGATGGCCTTGGTGAAGCGAATGGCCCCAAAGTCTCTGGCAAATTGGGGGCCGAGAGCGATATGGGTGCCTCCTATAGGTTTAGGGAACCTGGGCCGAAGTGTCGATCGGGATTGAAAAGCCCTTAGTGTGGAGATATTGAAGCCTGATGACCATTTCATAAGCAGGGAACTAAGAAGAGGACTGTAATTTTTTTAAATTGTTTTGCTTTTTCGGCATTACTACCCTTCATGTATGGGTAACATCTACCTATGGTGCAGATTTGAGGGCAAAAGCTTGCAGTCCTAGGGAGCCCGACGTGTTTAGGGCCTATCTCAAGTTAGCTTGGATGGCCTTGGCAAAGCAAATGGCCTTGGAGGCACCGGGGAATCGAGGGCCAAGATTGATGTGGATGCCTTCTATAGGTCCTGGAACCCCGGGCCGGTGTTCCATCCAGGCTTAAAAAGCCCTCGATGCAAAGATATTAAGGGATATGGATCTAATGGGCGTGGGAGGGTGGCTTGGTGATAAACCTCTATTTGGCGTGTTACACCTGCGGGATGCCTGTGCCCACCATAGTCATAAATCTCCATTGGGCATGCGACGTGCCTGCGGGCTTCCTTCCCAGCGTAGGATAAACCTCCATTGGCCTTGGCGAAGCGAATGGCCCGAGAGGCTCCAAGGAATCGGGGGCCGGGATTGATATGGATGCCTTTTATAGGTTTGGGGAACCCGAGTCGGAGTGTCGACCAAGCTTAAAAAGCCCTCGATGCGAAGATATTAAAGTTAGATGACCGTTTCATAAGACGAGAATCCAGCTGGGAACTATAGTTTTTTGAATCATTTTGGATTTTTAGCATTAGTCCCCTTTATGTATGCTAACATCTACCAATGGTGCAAATTAGAGGGAAAAAGCTCATAGTTGTCAGGAGCCCACGTGTTCGAGGGCTAGCTCAAGTTAGCTTGGATGGCCTTGGCAAAGTGAATGACCTAGGAGGCTCCGACGAATCGAGGGCTAGGATCGATATGGATGCCTTCTATAGGTCCGCGAACCCGAGCTGGAGTGTCAAACGAGCTTGAAAAGCCCCCAGTGCGGAGATATTGAAGCCGAATGGCCATTTCATAGGCTAGGATTTAAGCCGGGGACTATAGTTTTTTCGAATCATTTTGCTTTTTTGGCATTAGTCGCCTTCTTATTTGGGTAACATCCACCAATGGTGCAAATTTGAGGCAAAAGCTCACAGTCACCAAGAGCCCGACGTGTCCAGGGGCTAGCTAAAGTTAGATTCAATGGCCTTGGTGAAGCAATTGGTCCTATAGGCTCCAGCAAATCGAGGGTCGGGATCGATGTGGATGCCTTCTATAGGTCCGGGGGACCCGAGTCGGAGTGTCGACCAGGCTTAAAAAGCCCCCAGTGCATAGATATTGATGAATACGGCTGTAATTGGCGTATGGGAGGTCCCTGCTGTACAGGCGTAAACCTCCATTTGGCGTGTGGCGCACCCGCGGGGGCCTGCGCACTTGGCTTGTGGTGCCTACAGGCCGCCTGCGCCCATCGCAGCAATAAACCTCTATTGGGCGTGCGACGCGCCTGCGAGTTACCTGCCCAGCGAGGGTATAAACCTCCATTGGGTGTGCAGCACGCCCACAAGCTGCCCGTGCCCACCCCAGTGATAAACCTACAATGGGCATGCGGTGCACCAATAGCCCGTGCGCTACCAGCCAAGTGGGAACTCTCTATTTTGTGTGTGGTGCGCCGGCAACCTACGCATTGCCTAGCCGAGCAGAAAACCTCTATTTCACGTGCGGTGCGCCAGCATCTTGTGTACCTTCCAACTTAGCCAGGGCGAGAAACCTCTATTAGGCATGTCGCGCGTCAGCAGCCTGCGCGGTGCCCAGCCCCTACTGTCGGTGCACTGGTCAGCCTCGCGATGAGCCTCCATTTGGATTGGGGCACGCATGCCTATGTGCTGCCCAGCCCAATGATAAACCTCTATTTGGCTTGTGGTTGGCCAATGCGGGGCATTGATAAACCTCTCTTTGCGCGTGGAGGGTCAATATTGGGCTCACCACGCAGCTCACCTATGGGGGCCAATGGGCCAAAACTAGGAGTCTTGCCCCCATTTTGACCCCAAAATCATTTTATTTTGTCTAGAAACTGACATTTTTCGATTTGTGCAAACCTTCGGCTTGATTTTTTTCATGATGAAAGGTATTTTTCAAAATTACAATTGCAAGACCTATCTCCTCATCACAAACAATAGGCATTTGGGCCAAGTAGACATTAATTAGGTATGATGTATCAAACAAATGTAAATTAAATAAAACCAACAAGTTTGCTGCAAGTTATAATTGTTGGATTTGTAGGTGCACGAATATATTACATTTTGGTGCCAGCTTCAAGTGGCTAAAACATCAACTTTATAATTCCTTTTTTCCTATGCCATATATAAAAATAATTGTAATTGGTTTTGGTGGCAGGTTCAAGTTGCTAAAACATCAACTTTTTTATGCTTTTCTTTAACGCCATATATATGTTGTCGCAATTCTTGGTGTTGAATGTCAATGTAATTTTAGCAACCATAAAAAAATGGTAAAAATTAGAAGTGGATGCCCATTATCCCGAGATTTGATGCCGTGGTTGGTGATATAAAAATTTTGACGAAAATGCCTCGAGAAAGGATAATAAATTCGTAAAAAATGGAAATCTCACCCAATAGCAATGGTTTTTTATGATGTCCCTAATATATCATTAGGCACCTTTTGCCGTGAAATTTTGGGAGCCATCATAGAGAAGGGCAAACAATTGAATGGGGTGCCCTTGGTCCTGAGATTCGACGTGGAGTGTGGTCAAATAAAAATTTTAATTAAAATGCCCCTGGAGGGGTTAAAAATTCATAAAAAATGGAAATCTCAACTCGTGACCACAGTTTTTTATGGGTGACCCTAGAATATAATTATGGAATTATTAGGGTTGTCGTCGTTCGAGGCTTTGCAGCAAAGGGGTAGTTTTTTGGATAAAAATTCCCTCAGAGGGGGTAAAAAATCCATAAAAAATGAAAATGCCACCCGATGGGCACAGTTTTTTGCACAGTACATCTAAATATCATTATGGAATTATTGGGGTTGTTGCTAACCGCCTATTTATGTGAGAGCGGGAGCAACGGTCGTCCCTTGGGCAGGGATTGAGTCGGGGTCTAGGTTTTCTTTAGAATAATTTTTCTTTTGTCACTTATCCCTTTCATATATGGGTAACATCTATCAATGGCACAAATTTGAGGGCAAATGCTCACAGTCACCGGGAACCCGACGTGTTCGGGGGCTAGCTTAAGTTAGCTTAGATGACCTTGGTGAAGCAAATGGCCCTAGAGGCTCTAGCAAATCGGGGGTCGGGATCGATATGGGTACCTTCTATAGGCCTGGGGAACCCAGGTCGGAGTGTCGATCGGGCTCGAAAAGCCCCGGATTGGAGATATTGAAGCCAGAGTGCCATTTTGTAGGCCAAGAACCGAGCCGGGATTGTAGTTTTTTTGAATCGTTTTGGTTTTTTGGCATTACTACCCTTCATGTATGGGTAATATCTATCAATGTTACAAATTTGAGGGCAAAAGCTCATAGTCGCTGGGAGCCCGAAGTGTTCGGGGGCTAGCTCAAGTTAGCTTGGATGGCCTTAGTGAAGCGAATGGACCCGATCCCATGAATCGGGGGCCAAGATTGATATTTTTGGGCCTATAAAAAGTGGAAGTTGTGCTTGCGCAAATTATCAAGTAATTAGAAATGAAAAAGAAGACCCAAAATTTTGTGAACAATGCGGAGTCGAGTTTGTTGATTCTCGAGTATGAAGATATCAAATGGGCTACATCAAACTGGCATGCCTAGTAACTCATATGGAAGTGATTGTTCATGTTGGTGAGACATGGGAAAAGAAATTTTTTTCATTGAATGTTTTTTTCTCAGAATGCCTTTTGTCAGTAATTAGAAGGGACGAGATAACATACTCGGCCTAGTAGTAGAGGTCGGAAGAAGCAAAGAGCATTCGTTAATCCATAAGGATCGGACACCCATATTCCAGGTCCAAGATTGATCCTGAAAATTTCTAAAATAAGATTAGGTAGGTTGTGGGTGCTTTCTATAGGTATGGAGAACTTGGGCTGTAGTGCTGACCAGGTTAAAAAACCCCGATACTGAGACATTGGAGCCGGAGGGCTATTTCATAGGCTATGAACCAAGCTGGGGACTAAAGTTTTTTCGTATCATTTTGGCTTTTCAGCATTGCTACCCTTCATGTACGGGTAACATCTATCAATGGTGCAAATTTGAGGGCAAAAGCTCACAGTCATCGAGAGCCCGATGTGTTCGGGGGCTAGCTCAAGTTAGCTTGGAAGGCCTTAACGAAGCGAATGGCCCCGGAGGCTCTAGTGAATTGGGGGCCAGAATTGATATGGGTTCCTTCTATAAGTTTGGAGAACCTGGGCCGAAGTGTCGGTCGAGCTGAAAAAGCCTCCGATGCAGAGATATTGAAGCCGGAGGGCTGTTTTATAGGCCGGGTCGAGCTCGAGACTGTAGTTTTTTCGAATCATTTCGCTTTTTTAGCATTACTACCCTTCATGTGTGGGTAACATCTATCAATGGTGTGGCTTTGACTGTAAAAGCTCACAATTGCTGAGGGCCCGACGTGTTCGGGGGCCAGCTCAAGTCAACTTGGATAGGCTTGGCCAAGCGAATGGCCACAGAGGCCCCGGTGAATTGGGGAACAGGATCGATATGGGTGCCTTCTATAGTTCTAGGGAACCCGAGCTGGAGTGTCGGTCGGGCTTGAAAAGCCCCCGATGCGGAGACATTGAAGGATACAACTTTAATAGGCATGGGAGGGGTGGCCAGGGATAAACCTCTGTTTGGCTCGTGGGAGACCCCCGTTGCCCCAGCGTAAACCTCTATTTGGCATGTGGCACGCCCGCGGGGGCCGGTGCATTTGGCTTTTGGCTCCTTGGCCAGCACAACGCAGCAATAAATCTCCACTCAGCATGCAACGCGCCGGTTGGCTGCCTGAGCCCAGTGCAGCAGTAGACCTTCGATGGGCGTGTGGCGCACCAACAGCCTTGTGAGAGAGCTCCATTGGTTGTGCGGTGCGCCAACAGATTGCGCACTGCCTAGCCTATGATAAACGTTTATTAGGCGTGCGGTGCGCCAGCAGTCCATGCGCTACTTAGGCCTGTGCGCTCTCTAGCTTAGCGAAAAACCTATACTTTGCATGTCATGCGCCAGCAGCCCGTACACTGCCCAGCCCTACCTCTTGCCTGCATATTGGCCAACCCTGCGATGAACCTCCATTTGGCCTATAGCATGCCTGCCTGTGCATTGCCCGGCCCAGCGATAAACCTCTTTTTGCGAGTGGAGGGCCAATGTTGGGTGCGCCACACGGATCACCTATGGTGGCCGATAGGCCAAAACTATGGTTGGACCGTCAAATATCCCTCGACCTCATGCCTTTGTCATTTTTTATGGTTTTTTGATAAATGGGTAGCATGACTCGTCCTTAGTCATTTTTTATGCATTACGTGCCTTAGTCATTTCAATGGAATTGTGACATTTTTTGATACATGGGCATCATCCCTTACCCTTGGACACTTTTTATGCATCATGCCTTGCCCTTAGTCATTTTTTATGCATGCATTACATGTCCTCGCCATTGGTCACACAAGTGCGTTCGAGGGTGGCTGAACCTCCCCTCCACCAGTGGGGGAGTTAATTATTTGGGGTTCGAAGGGGGAGGGACGAATCGGAGCATCAAAGGGCTGAATCTCAATGGATCATGGCAACAAGGCCACTTTGCCATCTAAAAATACCCCATCGCGTATTTAAGTCGTCTGCAAAGGATTTTATCCATTGCCCGATGGGAATTATATTTTAAGGCAGCCCTTGCAGCTCGTCCGCTGCGCGGGCTTACCCAACAGCATATACCTCTAGGGGTCGGATGGCCCCTGCTGTAGCTCGGCAAATGAGTGAGGATGCACGCATCGCTTTTGGCCTGGATTTTGACTTAGAGGCATTCAATCATAATCCAACTCACGGTAGCTTTGCACCACTGGCTTTTCAATCAATTGTGCGAATAAATGATTTCTCTCGTACTAGGTTGACTTACCATTGCGACGCCATCATCAGTAGGGCAAAACTAACCTATCTTACAACAATCTAAACCCATCTCACGTTCCTTATTGATGGGTGAACAATCCAACACTTGGTGAATTATTCTTCATAATGATAAGAGGAGCCAATATCAAAGGATAAAAAAGCAACATTGTTATGAATGCTTGGTTGCCACAAGCCGATTTCCCTGTGGTAACTTTTCTGACACCTTTAGTTTCAAATTTCGATAGTCTAAAGGATCGATAGGCCATGCTTTCATGGTTCATATTCATACTGGAAATCAGAATCAAATGAGCTTTTACCCTTTTGTTCCACACGAGATTTCTATTCTCATTAAGCTTATCTTAAGACACCTGTGTTATCTTTTAACATATGTGCTACCCCAGCCAAACTCCCCCCTGGCAATGTCTTCCACCCTAATCAACAGTCAAAACAGCCTTGGGTCCAAAAAGAGGGGCATAGCTTTGCCTCCGATTCTCGAAATAAGTAAAATAGTGTTAAAGTAGTGGTATTTCACCGTTGTCTTTCGGCTCCCACTTATCCTACACCTCTCAAGTCATTTCACAAAGTCCGACTAGAGTCAAGCTCAACAGGGTCTTCTTTCCCCGTTGATTTCACTAAGCCCCTTCCCTAAGTTGTGGTTTCACTGGATAGTAGACAGGGACAGTGGGAATCTTGTTAATCCATTTATGCGCATCACTAATTAGATGATGAGGCATTTGGCTATCTTAAGAAATTCATAGTTACTCCTGCCGTTTACCTGCACTTGGTTGAATTTCTTCACTTTGACATTCAGAGCACTGTTCAAAAATCACATTGCATGAGCATCCACAGGGACCATCACAATGCTTTGTTTTAATTAAATAGTCAAATTCCCCTTATCCATACCATTTTTAAGCCGACTGTTCGACGCCTAGGCAAGGCCCCCAGAAGGGCCATTCCCAATTCGTCCCCCGGTCGACACATGGCGACACGCTCTCACCACGGGAGCAACTCGAGCAATTCGCTGACAGTCGACGGGTTTGGGACTGGGACCCCCGGGCCCAACCCTTAGAGCCAATCCTTTTCCTGAGGTTATGAATCCATTTTGCTGACTTCCCTTGCCTACATTGTTCCATCGACTAGAGGTTGTTCACCTTGGAGACCTCTATGAGTACGACCAAGCATAGGAGGCACTCAGTCCTTTGGATTTTCATGGGCCACCGGGGGCGCACCGAACACCACGCGACATACAGCGCTCTTCCAGCAGCTGGACCCTTCCTCCCATTGAGTCATTTCTAGGGTGGGCGGGCTATTAAATAGAAAAGATAACTCTTCCCAAGGCCCCTACTGATGTCTCAAGACTCTCTAATGTTGTCATCCATTTTCACATCCAAGTTCGAGAATTTTAACCTGATTCCCTTTCAAATCTCATGTGGGAACATGCTATCGAATGGGCTTCCCCTGTCTCCATGTGCATGTGCCATTCACAGGGAACCCTTCCCCTCTTCGGCCTTTATAGCCACTCTGCCTAGGCTCGTGCCTCTAGTTTTACAGCTACTGCCATGCCCTCCTACTCATTGGGGCCTAGCTCTTGCCTTGATAGCTCGGTATACGTCACGTGCTTAAGCGCCATCCATTTTCAAGACTAGTTGATACGTTAGGTGAGTTGTTACACACTCCATAGCAAATTTTAACTTCCATGACCACCGTCTTGCTATCTTAATCAACTAACACCCTTTGTGGGTTCTAGGTTAGCGCGCAGTTAGGCACCATAACCCGACTTTTAGTTCATCCTGCATCACCAGTTCCACTTACCAAAAATGGCCCACTTGGAGCTCTTGATTTCGTGTTATGACTCAGCAAAGCAGTTGCGTCATCCTACCTATTTGAAGTTTGAGAATAGGTCGAGGCGTTGCGACCCCGATGCCTCTAATCATTGGTGTTGCATCCCGAGTTCTAGCTATCCTGAGCGAAACTTCAAAAGGAACCAACTACTAGATAGTTCAATTAGTCTTTTGCCCCTATACCCAAGTCAAACGAATGGTTTGCACTTCAGTATCGCTGTGGGCCTCCACCAAAGTTTCCTCTGGCTTTGCCCCGCTCGTGCATAGTTCGCCATCTTTCTAGTCTCGACAGGCATGCTCTCACTTGAACCCTTCTTAGAAGATGAAGGTCGGTTGGTGGTGCAACCCTAAGAAGGATTCCACTAGTTAGCTTCCTTGCACCTTATGGGTTTACTCGTCCGTTGACTCTCACACATGTCGGACTCCTTGGTCCATATTTCAAGACCAGACGAATGGGAAGCCCACTGGTCGACGCCGGGAGTGCATAGGTGCCAAGGTACGTCCCGAAGACACACACTTGTGGTCCATAATTGCCGTGATGGTGCCTCCATGGGCGTATCCAAAGCTAGGGCTTGGGCTGCCGCAGCGATCCGCGTAGGTTCGCGCTCCAAGCTTGTCAACAAACCAACTTGTCACTGGTCCCCATCCACTTCCCTCTCGTTACTTGCTCGCTATCGATCTCTCGCCCATATCTTGCCTTGGATGAAATTTATCGCCTGATTAGGGCTGCATTCCCAAACAACCCGACTCACAGATAGCACCTTGTGTTGTGACGGGGTCCGGGCACGATGGGGCTCTCAGCCTCTTTAGCGCCCCCTTTTAGGGGACTTGGCCCTGGTCCATCACTGAGGACGCTTATCCAAACTATAATTTGAACGCCGGGGACATCCCATTCTCAAGCTGGGCATTTCTCAATTCGCTCGCCATTACTAGGGGAATCCTGCTAAGTTTCTTTTCCTCCACTTATTGATGTGATTAAACTCAGTGGGTAGTCCCGCTGAACCTCGGTCGTGTTGGTAACACACCATTAGTGTAGGGGTGTGAGTCCAGCATCCCTACCCATGGTGCATTATCATGGCAACCCTATGGACAAAGCATGGCTATTGGAGACTGGAATAGCATGTTGGATGGCATGGGTGCCGAGAATATGAGAGGGGAGACCCGGCGTAATGCTCTCTGCCGCCCCGGGTCTGGGATGATGACCCGAGCCCTAGTGAGCTAGGATGCGGGCATCATGCCTTATCAAGAGGGGTTGATGTCTCCATAGGGAAGGAGCTCTATGGACACTATAGGGCCACGAGCCTATAGTGCGCGTCTCTCCGAAGGGTGAGGTTTCTGTATGGGTAGACTATGCCACCCGAGATGCCCAAAAGGCCTTAGGCCATACACGGAGGTGCCAGACCCTTATGTTTATACTTGGCAGATGTGCCCTACGGTCGGATATGATGCTAAGACCCTCAAAGTATGCATGGCTGGCCTAGATTATGAGTTAAGTCTAGGCGCCACACGGGTGTCAGGAGCTGTGAGGATATGGCCCCGTGACATTTGGTATCAGAGCCAATTTGTTTGGCTGTTGCTAGAGATGGTTGGATGTTGCTAGAGACTTTTCTACATGTAGAATTGGTTGAGATACACAGTCCTGATAAGAAATATAGCGGCGGATAAGTGATGCAGATTATGGATGGTAGCATTCGGTAGTTGGCACCATGACGCCTCGTGCAATATGCGCCCTCAAACACAGTTGGAAGAGGCATGTGAAGCAATACGAAGAGATGCGAAGATGTAAGTTATCTAGAAACCTCAATGTGAATGCATTGCTTGCCTATGAGAACAAAGGCAAGATGTGACGGCGGAAGTGAAGATGCGATGATAAGGACTTGGCCAATGCATTGGCTTAGGCGGGTATCGCAGATGGCAAAGCAGAAACTAAGTCATGTGTTAGCTTGTTTGTGAAATTTTGATCTAGACCCTATGGAAGCAGGCACATTAAAAATTGAGATACAACATTGTTAAGACTATCACTATGGGCTAA
>CANUEX010140959.1:0-37698 GCA_948099535.1 Jatropha multifida | reverse complement strand
AATTCATAACAGAACGATATTTTCAAATTTACCCTGTACTTAATTCATAGAATCAGTATTTTCAAATGATTTTAACATTCTTACCCTTCTGGCTAGAGGTGTTTCTTCACAGGTCCTTTTACTGCAACCTAGCTGTTTGCAAATTTTACATATGACAGTCCCTGGCTTTGTTGCTTGAGCACTCGGTTGAGCTTCTCCTTCTTGTCTCATTCTTTCGTTCTTTAGGTCTTCCAACTTTTCCTTTCAGTTTTGGAGGATGAATGGCATCACATTTTAATCTTGGATCAAGTTGCAGATCAGACAATTGATGTCTTCAAATAAATCTCAACAGTGAGTATCCTTACACAAAATCTTCAGCATTGTCCCTCATGTACCCAATGCCAACACATTCATGCTTATAAGGCAATCTTGATATTTGCCGACTGAGGAAAATGTGGCTGATTTTGGACGGAAGAAGGTGAATATGCGATGGACACGTACTTTAGGGAAGCCCCCGTTTGTTTTTAAATATAGGCATATGTTAGTTTGTCAAAGGAATTTATGGAGGTGTTTTCTTTTCCCTATATTTTTTACCGGACTGATCTAGGCTTAGGCTGGCTTTATAAAAATCTGGTCCGGTCAGCTTCGGTCTGAACCCAATCGAGCCCGGCCCATCAGGTCTTCGCATAAGCGACTTCTGAGATAAATTTCGAACCCCTAAGAGACAACACAAGTAGCAATTTGGCTTCTCCTTACTCGTTGGTAGTGCCGAGAAGTTGTTCTGTTGTTGTTGGAAATGGCGAGATCGTCGAGCAAGGACGCCCAAGCTCTCTTTCATTCCCTTCGTTCTGCTTATGCAGCCACTCCTACGGGCCTCAAGGTCTCTCTCTCTCTCTCTCTCTCTCTCTACTCGATTATACAAAGCGCTGAACGAATTTGTTAACTGTTCGTTATTTTGTGCGACAGATCATCGATCTTTATGTTGGCTTTGCGATTTTTACTGCTCTAGTTCAGGTATTTTCTTCTCATTTATCTGTTTCTTAACCTTGGTAATGATAACTCATGCATTAGATCTGCTCCATTACATAATCATGCGTTCACAAATGAAATAGAGAAAAAAGAATTCTCTGTATCTGTATTTTGCATTTTTTTTGGTAATTTTCATTTCTTTGCTATATTTAATTGCTTGGAAAGAATCTGTTGCCATTCTGGAGTCTGTGTTTATTGCAATTTGATCTAATTCATCTTTTTCTTCAGCTCTTTTATCGATTTTATTAATCTATTTCCACTCATGAAATCTTTTCATTCAAATATTTTTCCCATTTTGAATCGCTCTAAGGCAAATGGCTGTACAAATTTCTTATTTGTTTCTCTCTCTCTTGTAAATTTGTAATTTTTGAAATGGGCATAAGCCTTAGTTAAAATTGTCAAAATGTGATGAAAATTCTAAACCTTTTTCCTCTTTCGTTTCTTACCTTTGTGATAAAATTAATGTTCCAGAATCTGATGTTTTGCCTATAACTTTTTAGTAATTGAACTATAAATACCAGGGTCTTTGTTTTGTTTTTTGTATGCTTTCCAAATTGTGCATTTTAATTATTTGGCTGTCTACCTGTTTCTAATGTTAGTGGAATCATAAAAAGGGATTAAAGGACTTTTTTCGCAGAAAACTACTTCTAGGAAATATGAGAAAATTTGTTATAGATCAAAATGAATAAAACATTCGAATGAGAACTAGGGCACAAAGAAACCAGTCAAGGGAGGGAGGAAAGGTTAATTGGAGCCCTACGTGGTTGAAACTAGAAGCTAGTAAATTGGGACCAATTTTTTTTTAGCTCTTTGAGCTGATTAGGTGGCTCTATTGCTAATTTTATTGGTGGTGTTAGCATTTTAGATATGGCAAGTTGTCATGTTGACTGAAAGAATTGAAAATACATAGACAATGGAAGAGTCTGGAAGGAGGTATACTTTGTGGATTTTGACAGGATTTGGTTTTAATGGTCCTATTGGTAAAACAATCAAAGGTGATATAGGACAATTTGTAGGAAGTGATTATTAAGGCTGGATATTGCTTTATTTGAAAACTAAAATGAGTAGATGTTTAGGTGAGCTATTAGAGCTTGTACGGAAATAGATTGAAGAAGCGACAATCTAATTAGAAAGGAAGGTTGTGGGTCTGTATAGGCACTATCAATTGTAAAATAAAAGAACTAGGCTTGGCAGTTTCCAGCAACTGTCCAGGGCTGAGCCCTGAGATTTGACGGAAGACTTAAAAAGCCACCTACGGATGCTTTTGTATGCCCAATCATTTTGGATATTGCAATGTGAATGAATATTTACTGAATATTTGTATTTCATTTTATTTTGATTGAAATTAGAACCTTCAAGGAGGAAAAGGAATGAGAGCTGTTTGGAATGTACTCCATTTCTACTTTTCGGAATGTGTGTTTCACTAGGAAAATATGATAATTTCATTTGTTTTATTCCTTTAATAGATTTTAGCATATTTATGGTATTTCCACTAAGAAAAAAAAAAAAATCACACTTTTCTCTGGAGTGTGCAGATAATTGAAGTTGAATCTTGTTTCTTTATTCCCAACTTTTCAAAATAACGTGCAATTGAGTCTTTCTTGCTAATTCAAGCGTGTAAAATCTTATTTTTCGTGCGTATTACAACATTTTTCCCCGCATGTATTATTTTATGATATGAATTACTCCTTCCGTCCCAAAAAAAAATCCATTTTCCTTTTTGGTTTGTTTCAAAATATAGTCTATTATTTAAGATGGACATGATAGAAAAGTTATGCATAAAATTGTCCTTTGACCATAATAATTGTTACTTTCTTAATTTGTGTGAAAATAGAAAATGTATTATTTTTTTGGGACAGAGGGAATATGAAATTTGCAACTGCACAAACTAACCACAGTAGTTGAGTTGGACAGCTGACTTTTTAGCTTTCCTTGCATGGTTTAAAATGGAGTTGGCAAAAGAAACTAAGTTGCAATAGTGTCATTATGTTGGCAATTGTTCTATATAGTATAGAGTGTTGAATTCTAATAGGATGGAGGGTAAATTCTCCAACGGTTGCTGTTATAATAATAGCAATATATAGTGCAAAATACTATATTGTATCATTTTGTGGACCTTCAACCTGAAATTGACATGCTTATAACACAATTAATCAACTATAAAAACAAAGTACCATGTATGGCAACGTATAGTGCGAGATACTATATTGTATCATTTGGTTGGTTAACGTTCAACCTGAAATTGACATGCTTACAACATGATTAATTAACTATAAAAACAAAGTACCATGTATACCATTTTATATGCATACACAGACAAAAAAAGTACTAAGGTTAAATTTGTGATCATCAGAAATAATGAATGATAGACTAAAGAAATATTGAGTCAATGTAAGTGTTTGTATTTGATGCGAAAATTAATCATTTATTCATTTAATGTATTGGGTCATGTTGGTTTTCATGTTTGTGACAAAAAATTATTCATGTCTGTTTTGGTCGACCCATATACTGTTCTTTCAATTCTTTGAAATGGTCCAATTATGACCGGTTAAATTGGCACCATGCGCATTCAGAATACTGAACAAAAGGTTTCTGCATAAACAAATATGGTGGATGACAGAGTTACCTTGTTCATCTGTTGCATTTTTACCCATGAGTCCTTACTTTTACATATATCTGTTGTGAAATTGTATTTTCTTTGGCTTTTCTGGTGTACTGTTGTTTTTCTTGTCAATATTACTGGACTTTACATGCAAGAGCCAAAATGCTAGTAGACAAATGTTGAAGGAAACATATTTAATGAGCATAACAAGCAAGGTCATCGAATTGTTGCTAAATGTAATGCATATAACTCGTAATTATGAAGATCTTATTCAAAATTTTATGGAATTGCCACATTATTGTGGAAGTAGATTTTGATGTAGAATGTCTGCTGCACTACCGGCAAATATTTGAGACTATTCATAGCTTTTTCTCCTCGTATAGTGATTAATAGTTTGAATGCATCCTTTTTCATTTCAACTGATTGAAATTTGATCACTGATTATGGAGTTCAGATCTGAGACCATTTCAACTTGGTTTTCTGATTGACAGGTGGGTTACATGGCCATTGTTGGATCATTTCCATTCAATTCTTTTCTTTCAGGAGTACTTTCTTGTGTAGGCACAGCAGTCCTTGCTGGTAAGCAGGCAGCACTAGAAAATTAACTCTTTAGTTTATTGGCCTGTTTCAGTTTAAATGGAGAGATTAAGCATGTGAATGAACTTTTATTTATTTTGCCACAGTTTGTCTCCGTATCCAGGTGAACAAAGAAAACAAGGAATTCAAGGTGAGATTGCTGCATGCTTAATCTTATGCGCCCATTAGTTGATGAGAAAATTGAGGAAAATTCAGATTAATGTTCCAAATTTTAGTAGAACCATCTCTTTTGCCATCTGGCCTCACCTTCATTGAGTTAGTATGGGTTATTTGTTACCTTTTTCCTGCAATTATGTTTCTACAATCAAGTAGTTGAATGTTTCTTTCATCAAATTGCAGGATTTACCTCCAGAGCGTGCTTTTGCTGATTTTGTTCTCTGCAATTTGGTGCTTCATCTGGTGATTATGAATTTCCTGGGTTAGTTTTTATCTATCGCGATCTGCTGGACACACATTCCTTCTTCATCTGTAACTTTGAGATGGTAGTTATGAAATAGTTTGGTCCCGTGAATGCAGCAAATTTTCTTTGGCTAAAGCTTCTAAAATGTTCTTACTTAGTAGTTTATAATGATGAAACTATACGTTGCTTCGATCAAGCAAACCTTGATTGATTCCTAAGCGGGGAGCATCACATCAGTACCTCTCCCATTTTGTCAACTGAGTGGTTGGCTCAGCTTTTTCTTTATTTACATGGTTGGCCTTGGCCCTTGTCTGGTGAGATATATCTTGAATAGTTCATTTTTTGCCAAACTATCCCTTTCACTGTCATTATCATTAAATTTCATCGCAATAAGATTAATAGAAAAATCAATAAAATTTATTTTAAATCAAAATCAATAATCAACGAAGCATTCAATCAAAGATCAACAAAATCAAAATAAAACAAAATCAAATAATAAAAAAAAAATCTTACAATTTCAACATCCTTTGCATATAATTAGCCACCTCTTTCAGCTAAGGCATCGGGAATTGGCTTTAAATTCTTGTTTATATTATTATAGGGTATCTCCATATGGAACTTGCTTTAACGTCAACCATATTCATGAAATTGATTTGGAGAGACGTTTTATGGCTCCAATCTAGCAGTTTTTGGAAAAAGAAAAAAGTTTTGTGGAATTGTCAATATGTTATGAAAGTGGATGTCCTATATAGGTTAGAAGTTTGTAATTTTAATTATTGCGAACTCTATCTTCTTGATTTGTGGAGAATTCTATTAGGGTTTCATTTATTCTGCTCTCCTGTATATATTTTGCTCTCTATTTATTCTTTTCTTTTCTCTAGTTTTATATTATTTTATAACACGTTATCAATATGATTGTTGTATCGCTATTATTTAAAGGAAGGATTTACGGTTCACGACAATCAAAGTTAAATTGTTCAAAGAGAGAATAATTTTCGTTTGATTATTGTATAATATCAAAAGAAGGTATAACATCAAAGGTATCACAAATAAATACATTCATCCTTGCAAATCCTGCAAAATTGCAAGTTTTTTTAATTTTGCAATATTAAAGTTATTGTTATTGTTATTATTATAATTATTGCTATATATTGAGTATATTATCCATGTATTATAAATTTTGAGAATTGATTTATTAAAATATTGTCATTATTATATTTGGAGCTATTAGCATTTGATCTAGATTATCAATAATATTTATAGCTTGAATATGCTCCTTAAGTAGCAATATAGAGAAAAAAAATTTAAGATATGTTTTGAATTTATTTCATATCATTTTTATTATTTAGCAAAATAAAAGAAATTTTAATGAAAAATCGTAAAGTTCGTTTAACTGGATCTGCTTTATTCCTTGAAGTGAATGGAACCATATATAATAATGGACGTGAGGATAGTGAAATTCGCCTAACTAGAAATGAAACATTCCAAACGAATGCAATAAATGGACATGGGCGTAAATAATGATAAAAAGATATTTGTTATTGAAAATATTAATGAGATTAAAGTTGAAATCATGATCTTAACAATTATGTTAGCCACATGAGTTATTAAGAATAAATCTTATCGCCAAAAGTGGTACAAATAAATGTGGTATATATGGATATTGGTTATTTCACGCCAAAATTTGGAAAGATAAATTTGGCTTTGATAGTAAAAAAAAATATTTAAAAGCTTTGGAAGAGTAAGTGTTACTTACTAGAGGAATGAATTATATGCATAAAGTATTATAAAGATATTTATTAAAATGGATATTATAAGATTGTAAATTGAAAGTTTACAAATCCAATCAATTGGACCATCCTGATCAATGATGATGTGAAAAAAAAATTGATCTTTATATAGATATTTATTGAAGAACCAATAGTTTCTTTAAATCTATTGAATTTTTTATGCTTAGTTCGTTCTTAAAGTAAATTAATTATTGAGCATCAGTAAGAGTTTAAATTGAACTATTTGTATTTTCTGAAATATATTATAGATAAATTTCTTTGGATATATTATGGATGGATCCAAAAGATAGTACATGATTATTATTAACTTGCAACCTAAAAATTTGCAAAGATTATTATAAATATGCAACTAGAAGTTTTCATGATTATTTAAGTAAATAATTTGATTAAGAATACAATTTTTAAATTATGCTATTAAGACAATTTAAGCTTCAAAATGATGTTGAATTTACACATTAGACCTTTAATGACTA
Source organism: Jatropha multifida (assembly GCA_948099535.1). NCBI lineage: Eukaryota > Viridiplantae > Streptophyta > Magnoliopsida > Malpighiales > Euphorbiaceae > Jatropha > Jatropha multifida. Next base: position 30,828 of record CANUEX010140959.1, on the reverse strand, counting down.
TGACATATGTTAATTGAAATAATTATAAGGTAATCCGTTGTTATTTTTATTTATGCTCAAAATGATGTAGTATAATCATTTGTTAAATAATTGCAATTAATTGCAAGAATTATTATGAGAACGAAGATTCCTATTTTTCAGAGGGACGTGCTATCAAATTTAATAGTACTTATTCGCATCAAATCACATAAGTTAAATGGGCAGTATATGTTCTACTTTCTCCACCACAATGCACTAAGATGGGTCCTCAAAAGGAGGTTGAAAATATATGTCGGGTATAATCTACGATTAATTAAATATTTAGAACTTTCAAATAAGAAAGTTATATATATTAAATTTATTAATTGTTATGAATCCCGACATTAGGGGAGAAAATAAGTGGCTAGAAGAACAAATTATTGGAAATGAATTATAGTTATTATATTTTGATCCTCATACAAAGCAATTTTAAAAGTTTAAAAAATAATTCATTTGCAAAATGTAGCAAATTAGTTGCCAGAAATATTTACTAATCCAAAAGAAGATAATTAAATCTCACATACTAGCTGCAAATTGCTCTTATTATAATTAAAGTCCCTGAAAGACAAACTGCCTATATTAATAAATCTATGTCATCTCTAAAGCATGGTAGATTAGTTTTAAAAATAAAAAAAAATGGGCAAATATTTAAGATGGTCAAGTTCTAGAAAGAGAAAATCTAAAAGAGATCCTAGACATGACTAATAAATTTTTTGAAAAAACTCAGGTAGCTGAAATGAATAAAAATTATGAGATCTTTATAAATTATGTCATGTCAGGACAAGATGAAACTAATATAAAAGAAATATCGACAATTTTTATATAATATAACGTTTAAAATTCTGCAAAATGATGAGGATCTTGAGTTTAATTAATTGGAGAACATAGACATAACATTGATTTGCTAAAATAGAACGACGCATGTACATTTAAATTTACTTCAAAGTAAATTTTGAAATTTTATGGGCATCAAGAGATGTGAAGCCAGTAGAATACAAATATGTATTTGTGTAAAATTGAAATGAGGTAATAAGATATAAAAAAAACTTATTGTACATATTTTTTTCACAAAGAACTGACATTGACTATAAGGATAAATACCTTCATGGCAGTGGATACAATTATAATTTGATTAGTCTAGCAATTTACAAAAATTATAAATGCGTTTAATGAATTAATGGCTATCTATTTATATGTTAACTTGATGTAAATATTTACATGAAAATTCCTGAAAGATTCTAGTTGCTTAAAATATAAAGTTAAATTTCCGAAAAATTTATTCAACTAATATTATAAAGCTTCATATAGATTAGTGGATAATGATATCCATGAAGTATTAAAATTTCTTGAAACAAGCAAATCGAGACCCCAAGAAATATATTCAAAATTTCTATATGAATTAAAAAAATCTCAATACATATAGTATAATTGCCTTAATGATATTTATGACTAAGAAAATATTATATTATTTTATAATTATATTACTTTTATAATATTTTATCATTGAAAGTATACATTTGATGTCTAGTTTATATATTATCATGAGTAAGATGATTTTTTAATTAGTGAACATTTATTGAAATGATATTTTAATACTGTTATGTTTTCATGAATTTTTATAGAGGTACTTGAATATGAATTTATTATTTTTTTGATTTATGAACATTATTGGAACTCTTAAAGGATTTCCAAAAATTATAAATTCTTTAAAGGAATTGATTGAAATGAAAGACATTGGAAATATAAAATTTTGTTTCAGCCTGAAGATCAAATATTTCATAAATGAAATTTTTCCTATGAGTTTATATATATGACTAAGTTATTCAAATTATTCTATGTGGATAATAGTGGGGTTACTTGATAAGAAGATGATCATTTTTCACTTTGCAAGACATTAATGTATCTTGCAACTCATACTTGACTTAATTTTTATAAATTTTATTAGCAAGATATAATTCTTTCTAAATATAAAGAAATTAAATGGAGTTAAACATATATTTTGACATCTTTATGGTACAATATATACGAGTTAAAGAATAGGCATCCAAGAGAGAGTATTATGAAATAAGTAGATGTCCTATATAAACTAGAAGTCTGTGGTCTTAATTATTGCAAATTCTATCTTCCTGATTTGTGGAGACTCTATTAGAGTTTCACTTGTATAAGTATATATACGTGGCTTTTCATCAATAACAATACACTCTCGTATTATCTCTCATATTTTCCTTTCTATCCTTTCTGTTTTTTATCTTTAATTTTATAACAAAAGATACATTTTGAATACTTGACTCTTCTTTTATCATTAATTTAATAGACAAATTGACTAAAATTGGAGGGAGTAACAAAATGTTAGGACAAATAAAAATATATATAGTTTAAAAAAATTTTCTAAAAAAGTAGAAATGAAACAGTTGTATTTCGATATATATATATATATATATATATATGTGGACTAAATAATAATTTTTTGTATATAATATTTCACTAAAGTAGAAGTAAATCGCAAATTTTAAAGTTTAAGTAAAAGTGAAGACCAGTAATTAAGAAAATATATTTATGAAATTATTAAAATTAATATTGTTGATTATAACATTATTAATATCACTACAAATATTAACGGTTAAGTATGATAAACTTTTTAAAATTATTATTACTGGTACTAATATTATTAGTATTATTATAAATATCAACAGTTACGTATGACCGTTATATTTTGCCTAACATGTTCTTTTCGTTTTACTTTAATATCTATTTATAAAAAAAAATCAAAATTAAAAAATATTAAAACATATGAATTTTCTTAAAATATACCGTAAAATGTCCAAATTTGGTCTTCTTAAAATTAAAAATTCATTGTCAGAAGCATTCTCCTTCAATTCCTTGACATGATCCAACGCTCTCCAGTGCCGATTCAATTCCTAAGGAAATTCAAGTTTGACGCCTCAACTTTTCTCAAAACGACAGCGTCTTTGCGGAGGTTTACCGGAGTGGATGATTGCAAGAGCTTATAGGGAGGCGAAGAGAGGAACAGAGGGCCATGAGCTTGAAAAGCGATTCATTCAGACAAAGGAGACAATGCTTTGCCATCTTCAATTCCTTCGCTCGTGTCGATTTCACCACGAAAATCTCCAGCGGAATCATTTCTCGCCTCATTTCACTGCGAGGATGAATTTACGTGTGTTAAATCAGCTCTCAAATGCGCGATCGGGTTGTTACAGGAGAATGCTCTGGTTGGATTCGTGTCATTTGGGACGCAGATGCAGGTTCATGAATTGGGATTTGCAGATATGTCAAAGGTTTATGTTTTTGGTGAGCTCTTGTTGACAGAAAGGGATGCAAAATTGGTTTCCAAATATAGGCGTAACCCGCTCTCATCTTCTGTGCATGTTTGGTTCTACTTTCATCTTCTCATTTCGAGTTAGATGAGGTGTGATGTTTTGCTGTCCCAAAACCAGAACAAGTTCATTTGCAAATCAAAGAATTATTTAAAATAAAAAATAAAAGGGAAAACACATAAAATGTTTGTTGAACATTTAACTTTAGTGAAAATAATTAATTGATTCATGGGACTTGATCAAACTATTTGACTAGTCTTCGCATTTTTTAAATATTAATTAAGAGTCTCTGAAATTTGGTTATAAAGTCATTCCATCCATTTTTGTCATTAAAATGGATGAAAAGACAAAATAGCCTCACTATTATGAACAAGGAAAATGGTTCTTGGCTCAAGTTGATCAGGATCATTGAGTAGTAAATGTCCAGTTTACGTTCATAGAGTTACGTGAAATGTCATTTATATCTTTACTCAAAATTGATAGATTTTAGAAAGATTTGAAATTTGAAATTGAAATTTTCATCTCTCTTCATTAAATAGCCCTAGAAAAAGTAGCAAGTGAGTTACATTTTCCGATGCACATGTTGGGTTTTTGTTTTGCTATCATTAATTAATTGTTTCCTTTTCATTTTCTTTATTAGTTTTATATATATATTTTTGCATCTCAGAAAAAATCTACCATTTCATTGCATTGCATTCTTAATTCTCCATAAACCTTTCCCTCTTCCTCCAACGGACATCGATTGCAACAGAAAAAAAATCAAAGGTTTATGTTGTTTTTCGTGGAATAGAGCCGGGGATATATAAATCTTGGCAAGAATGTGCCAGTCGTGTTCTAGGGGTCAGCCAAAGTTTGTACAAAGCGTACGAGACGATGGATGAGGCTATGGAAGCTTACAATGTCTTCATTAGATCAAATTACGATTCTGCATGTAATAAACCATACACCAGTTATGGTGTTGGTGAGATTCATCATGAAGGAGGTGATGGCATGACATGCAACGGTGATGATTATCGTGGCTCAGCAATCTCAGCTTTCGATGGAGACGGCAGTGTAGGGATAGTAGGAGATGGAGTACAATATGTGTGGAAATTGAATTCACAAAATTTCAATTCTAACTATGTGAAAACATCTACAATATTTATCTTTGGGATTTTAGTGGGGATCACATGCATTTTACTCCTGAGGGTGTAAATAGGGTGAGCAACAGTCTTTGATTGAGTGATGGAGGAAAGAAGAAATGAAATAGAATTTATGGATTTGTTTATTTGGTTTATTTTTTTTCTTTTTTTGCGTTTAGTATAATTACAAGCCTTGTTTTTATTGTGATATTGCAGTTGAAAGTAAAATTTTACTTAGTATGTTAATTAATCTGATAATCATAATCTTAATATTTAAGTGATAAGTATTTGAATGATGCAAACGTTGGTTGTACATAATGCATTTGTGAGAGAAAAAGGTGAAAAAAACCTCTTAATGATAAAGTGCAGTCTGATTATCTGAAATATAAAAGAGAATGCACAAATCAATTTTCAAGACTGCTTCTGCAAAATGCATATATAGAGGATGAGGTGAATTAAATCGATAACTAAGTTGGAGAGGGTCTATCATAATAGGCCCAACATTTGAGTGGGATTTTTTAGATAAAATATAGTTCTAAAGGGCCTAACCTTTTGGTTTGCCCTTTTAAGATAAAAACTACAATTTTAAAGGTTGACATTTGCTTGGGCCTTTGCTAGATAAAAACTATATTTCTAAAAGTTGATATTTGTTTTAAGAGGCCCATTATTTGAGTGAGATTTTTTTTTTCCAAATAAAAGTTACACTTCCATTAGAAGTCCATCCTTTTATTCCAATTATCGTCTATTTCAAAGGAGTCCATCCCTTGTCAATTACAAGTCCATATCCCAAAGACATATGAGGCCAACAAATTGGAAAAATCATAATAAAAAAGAAATATATGAAGGGGAAACAAAATACACGGCCCAAATCATTTTGCCTAGTGCCTAAAGTTGCAATTGAAATAGAAAGAAGTGGTAGACTGAATTATTTGTTTTTCATGCTTGGCCCAATAATTGTAGCCCATGACGAAAACTGTGTTTTTAGGTCAAGTAGGTGAGAACAGAGATATTGAACAAAAAAGCTAGACTTGAAACACAGTTTTCATTGCAGTTTGCAAAGTGGAAAAAGCTAGACATGAAATAAATTTAGGTAACATATTGAACAAAAAAGGGAGATTTCATTGCAGCAACCAAACTAATTGAAACATGCTAAATGATATAGAGCAGAAAATAAACCAAACTACCAACATCTTCAACACAAAAAAAAAATTCATTTATCTCGCACATGAACAACGAGAACTTTATATTTTAGCCGAGACAATAGTGTCATCGTCGGAGATGGTAATGAACTCCGCTTGTTTGGACTTTTCTTCATTGACCTCAAGGAATATGTCATAGGCCTTCTTAAGTGGCGGATCTTTGAGAAGCAATACTCGAGTGCTTGGTTCAGTGATAGATTCATTGAGGCGTCGTATAAGGGCCTTCATCTCATTCTTGAACTCAGTCACGTCCTCTTTAGCTGCACTGTAAAGAACCTCTAGTGCTGCTGGTAAAGTAGGGAGTGAAAGTCACTTGCAAATTTTTTTTGTTGGGGTTTTGTTCATTGTAAGTAGCTGATAATGGTAACTTAATGATAGATATTGAATATGGGGCAAAATTAGGGTTTACGTTGCATGTATTTATAGAGAGGCTTGCATGGCTTGTAGAAAGTGACATGGAGTTAAAATATTTGAAACCTCTTTTATGAGAAGTGCGGAGTAGCTATGCCTATGTTTTGGCTGGCTTAAAATGGAAGGTCTTTTAGGGTTGCATGTTGGTTCAATAATCCAATAATAATGGTGCTTTATTACTAATTACACACTATTCCACACTTGTTGTACAATTTTCATAGAGCACCGTGTTCATTTAGTGGGATTGTTTTGAAACCTGCACATGATAACAATTATTGTCCATGGACCATGGTATCCATTTGTGATAATAAAAGTGGCAAAAAAAAAAAAAATAATTGATAGTGATGAGGGAGAGAAAATAAGTAAACTGAAATGTATTGTTTTTGAACCAAATGAATCGACTAATTGGAATTTTCTAGATTATACATAAGTATCCATATGTTTATATCCTGCTAAAATATTTATGGCTAATAATAGATTTATAGACTAATGTCATTACATATGGAATATATATATATATATATATATATATATATATATATATATATATATATATATTATTTATTTATTTATCTATTTATGTTGCTTGACATAATTATGTGAAATGGAACTGCAGTGAGTAGAAATATTTTGAGCGGGCAAGTAAAATTTAACCTTTGTATACTTAGAAGGGAGAGTACGGGACTAAATAATTTATTTTTAGATTAGAATTTTAGCTCATATTTTTGTTCACATACATCATAAAAATGAATTTACGAGAATCTACCAATTTGAAACTAACAATGTCGCCGGATTTGATTCCCTACGATCTACACACATCATTCCAACCCTTTTCTAATCTAACTCTGTATCCTCCATTTCCATCAGATCTATAGCGGGTGAGAACTGAATATGCATGTCCATCTGTCGTCAATATTGTACTAATTTTTCTACTTCCACTGTAGAACTTGAGGTGCTCTGTGACAACAGGCAGTGGAATGTGCTTCATGGAAATTAAAATATTAAAAAAAAAGAGTTAGTGTCATATAATTATGAGAAATATTTTGAATTTGAACAATGCGGTTCAAATGTACCACTTTCTGGTTCCAATATTTTCCTCCCATTCTTATTTGCCAACCTGAGTGATCACCTTTGTATTTTGATTTTCTTGGTGTTGGAACTACGTCAGAGAGCTTAGCCACCGTCGAAATATAAGAGACATGAGTTCCAAAATTATTTGATCCCTATTTTGCTGTATCATTGCGATAATGAAGGATCTGTCCTTTTGATAACTCAAGCTTATGTCGTGAATCAACGGAGAATTGCAAAATGAATCAACAAAACCAAACCACCCCTCAACGAAGTATAGACCCCACTACATTTTTGTCTAACTGTGACCTCCCATTGGGTGCCACATCCAAGTGTTAATGTGATCAATGAATTAGCCGTGAAATATGGTGTCCAAATCAGAGGAATAGGCTGTAATAGCGATTTTGAATGGCAGTAAATAATAATAATTAGTTTTTTAATAAAAAAAAGCTAACGCGCTGGGAAAAGGTAGAAGAATGAAGTTCGAAAATTACCAATACTGGATAATGCTTGAAAATGTCAGCTTCTTTGTTGAAAGAGAAAGGTTGTGAATAGCGCATGATGCATGTGGTTGGTGAATGCAATGGAAAATGCAAGTTTCACACAACAAGGTTGGTTATGGATTTTTACATTGGTATGGCCCTTTGGCCTTATGATCCTAGGGATGTTAACCAAACTTGGGCGGGAAATGGTGAAAAAATGCCTTTGATTTTAAGTTAGATGAATACAAATTTAAATTTCGTGTTCATTGGCTGTAATCATAAATACCAATTGAATGAAATTGTTGATTTGAGTGATTGAAGCTATGAGAATGCATATTCATGGTACTTAACCCGAGTCTGTCGTCAGTAGATGGACCTGTGATTAGATTATTTGAGTAACCTAGATAACATTAGCTTGCACCATAAGTAGCTGCATGCATGGTTTTTTATTTCTGTTTGCTGCTTGTTCTTTTCCCGTTTTCCACTTGAACGAAATTAGTGATTTGAGTGATTCAAGTTGACCCAATGGATACTCATGGAACTTAGCCCGAGTCTATCGTAAGTGGACGGAATGCAAGTAAAGGCTTGATCTTCTGGGCGAATGATTGAAACGACTGATTGACTCGTACTGACCACCTAACTCGATTTATTGAAGGTTGTGCCTCACCTGTGTTTAAAATTTTTTGAATGGTCGGATGATCTAGCAGGTTAATCTAACACCAATATATCTTAAATGATTTAGGATACTAATAGTGGTGTCGTTCGCCTCCCACATTACACTTTCATAGGTTGGATTAGGTTTTACCATAACACCTGGCGCTAATATTAATTATATTTTTATGTCAAAATGTGTGGATGAGGGCTCTTAACTTTGATGGCACATGTGCAAATCGCTCGATCTGGTTACAAGGATTGGTTATGGGATCGATTCCCTTTGTGTGTCATTTTGTCATGTTGTTTCTCATTTTTTATTTTTTATTTTTTATTTTTTCTACATTTTCTAATTGAACAAAATTATTGATTTGAGTGATTGAAGCTGTGGGAAAGCATATTCATGGTACTTAACCTGAGTCTGTCGTTAGTAGATAGACCCGTGATTGGATTATTTGAGTAACCTAAATAACGTTAGCTTGCACCACAAGTAGCTGCATGCATGGTTTTTTTTTTTTCTGTTTGCTGCTTGTTCTTTTCCCATTTTCCACTTGAACGAAATTAGTGATTTGAGTGATTCAAGCTGACGCAATGGATACTCATGGAACTTAGCCCGAGTCTATCGTAAGTGGACGGAATGCAAGTAAAGGCTTGATCTTCTGGACAAATGATTGAAACGGCTGATTGACTCGTACTGATCACCTAACTCGATTTATTAAAGGTTGTGCCTCACTTGTGTTAAAATTTTTTGAATGGACGGATGATCTAGCAGCTTAATCTAACACCAATACATCTTAAATCATTTAGGATACGAATAATGGTGCCGTTCACCCCTCCCATTACACTTTCATAGGTTGGATTAGGGTTTACCATAACACCTGGCGCTAATATTAATTGTTTTTTTTTTATGTTAGAGTGAGTGGATGAAGGCTCTTAGCTCAGATGGCACATGTGCAGATCCCTCGATCTGGTTATAGGGATTGGTTGCAGAATTGATTCCCTCCGTGTGTCATTTTGTCATGTTGTTTCTCATTTTTTTATTTTTCATTTTTTTTTCTACATTTTCAAATTGAACGAAATTATGATATTTTTATGCTATTAATTTCTTTAATCGAGGCGATGCTTAACTGCTCCCGATGTTTATAATTAACTATTATTGTTGTATGTGTAAGTCATTCACTTCATCTCTAACCCATTTCCTGACTCTGCAACCCTTCTTTATCAAACCCTTTCATTTTTAGTGAGACGAACAAGATGGCCAACGAGGCTGTTGTGATGGTTGACATCCACACCATTAAATATGGTGCTCTGGTAAATGCCTAGACTAGGTCGCTCTCTATTAACAATTTCTCGGTTATCATGTTGATTTTGTATTTCTTAGTTGATGCTTGCAATTTATGTCTTATATATTTGTATGATTCATTTTTTAATATTTTTTGTAGGGGTTTCCTATTAAGTTCCTCGATTTGGCAACATTAAAGGACCAGTTTGTGTTTCGATTTAGTATGCCCACAAAGGATGTCTGGAGGGTTGTTGCTGAGAGAGCGAGACATGTAGCAATCATGAGGGATGGTATGAAGGAGTTCTTTGCATTTTATGATGTACAAGCATGATTTAAGTTGCATATTGCCTATTGTTAGCCTAAGGACTTCAAAGTATGTATCATGGACCCTAACGGTGATGAGATCAATTACCCAGCCAAGAACGGGCCATCATCTCCAGTGATTGATGCCGGGCAAAAAGGTTTGTCCAAATCTAGTTTTTGCTTTAATATGGGTTGAATAATAAATTAGTCAGTTCATTTTGCATAATAAATTGTTTATTTGACTGTTATAATTGGTGGAGGGTTATATATGCGTGTGTTTGTCTTTTTTTTATCCGTTTTAATTTTGTATTGCCTTTCATTTTTGCTGGTTTAAATTTTGGAAGCGCGCGTTGCTGGTATCCGGATAGGGGAAAGCTCCAACCAATGTCCTGCCCCTTCTCAATTTGAGCCATGGGAGTTCACATATGTGTTGCATAGTTCGGGTTGGCGATACAGAGTGGTAGGTTTGATATCGAGTATAATTTCCATTACCTGCAATATTATAAGTTCATGTATTAATGGAAATTCATCATGCTTTCAAGAAATTCCTGTCAAAGAAGCATTGGAGAGAATTAGTTTTAAGAAGAGAGGTTTTTTCATCAACACAGAAAGTGGCAATGACCCAGACGTGCGAGTTGGCTACGTCTGCCGAATGTTGAAAAGGACCAAGCAAGGTAACCTTCGCTGGAGCACAAGGTTTGAGAACGGATGGGCAGAGTTTGTGGATAGGGTTAAGTTGTAGGAGAATTATGTGTGCATATTTACTCGGGTCGCAATTAACAAATTCTATGTCTTAGGAACTCGCGGTGGTTTGCCAATACTCCAGCAAGAAGTTTGACGTCAACCTTACTATAATGTTTTTTTTTTATAATGTTATGTATCCATACTTTCTATTTACTTAATTTCTATGAATATGTTATTTGGGATCAAACTCCTTCCAGTTCATTTGTCATTTAAATTATTGTGAAAAAATAATTATTTTTTGGGCGATTTATGTTGCTTGTAAAAGGACAACGAATTTGATCTGGATTTGTTTTTGTTATTTTTTTTTCTAAATTTTGACGTCGCATTACTATAAGGGTGGATCCATTCCTGTGTCTCAAGATATATTACGATATTGTAAGACTTTTAATGTGATTCCGTTTTCTGTCTATCTAACTTCTGCAACCCCATCAAATTGACAACAACAAAAGGGGGTGTGTGTTTGTAATTTACTTAGGCCTGTTTGAGACCTTCATGGCCATGTGATTAATTGCTATTGACGGCTAAAAGTAATGAGATGTAATTATTAATAATTAAAGGCTGCAGTTTCAAGGTTTGCTTGCATGTTTGCCATTTCAGCATGTACAACCTGAAAAATAACAATCATATCAAATAGATATTTGTGCGTGGAAAAAATATAGACCTGCCCGCCTAGAACCAAACAGTACAAAAAGCATGAGACTCTTCAATATTGCTTCATTTGTATCTCGTTATTACTACCATAACATCATTAAACGTGTGTAATATGAAACCTGTGCAATAGTTAAACGCATTGGAGCCTTCGGTTTAGATGGTTTATGTATTAAATGCCCCAAGTTTAAAATAGGAGTTGGTCTGGGGATCAATTCCATCAAATTACATAATTTTGCAAAAAATTTATGCTTTTTCGGAAGAATTATGTCATACAATATTTTTTTTGGGAAATCATGTCATACAGTATTAGAGATGTCATTTTAAATATCTAATTCAGGCTCGGTCAATTAGATTAATTCCAACGCTCATCTAATTTCTTTAGTTAGATATAATTTTTTATCAAAAAATAAAAAATTGTAAAATATTTGAGTTTAGTTTGAAACCAAATATAGTTTAGTGATGGGTAGTATTAGGGCATTACGGCAACAGCCACATTGAGGTTCCACCTTCTGCATGGGAATGTTTTTTCCCTGCACTGTGAAAGCATAAGGTGTTTCATAACTATACATGTCATTCATATTGTAAATTAAACCGACACCTAAGTACCGCATCATATAAATAATCTTTAGTTTAGCCATAACATTTACTTCTCTGAATAGGCAAGAGAAACCCTAAGCCTATTATCACCACACATTGTGACTCCTCCACTGAAATGCGATTATATTGAAGATGAACTCCAGAAACAATGACGCGATCTGCAAGATTGATGCCGACTCTATCAGGCATGGATACGTGGTAATTTCATGAATTATAACTAACTCTTTTTCCCTTATTCGATTTGTGTAATCGTGGCCTGAGAAATTTAATTTTTTATTTATTTTTATTTCATACTACTAACCATATCCATACAAGTCTAAAATCAAATCAATAAAGTACTGATTTTTATCCCTTTTCCTTTATTGTTGTTGTGTGATTAGAGGTTCCCTTTAAGATTCTTTGAGCAGGCAACCACAAAACCTCATTTTCACATTTACCTTGCAAATGCCGATGCAAGATACCTGAAAAATAGGCGCTCAAAAGATGAAATACACTGCCATTATGAGGGAGGGGATTAAGGAGTTTTTCGATTTCTATGGAGTCAGACCTGGGTATAAGATGCAACTACTATACTGCTGGCTGGCCACACGAGCTCAAAGTTCACATACTGATGCCGGACAATGAGGATATCGCGTACCCACGAAAGACATGCCACGAATCTTCTACGACTGAGAATAGGAGTGATGATACGATATGGATATAAACCCTAAAAATTCAATGTCTGCTATTTTTTTGTTCTACTCGTTGCATAATTTTTTATCTTTTCCACGTTTACTTAATAATATGCTTTGGTTTGCTTTGACTGCACAGTTGGGAAGCTTGTACATTTGGAACCCAATATGGCGATGGCTCTAGAAATGGTAATGCCCTTTCTGAGCACCCTGCGATACATACTACTATATTGCATACAATCCTTTCTTTTTTTTTTAGCCAAAATTGATAAAAAATAATATATTTTGCTAGTACATTTAATTGATATTGTGCTTGGTATATGGTGTAGATATGGCTACTGATGGTCATATTATATTTGTTTTAATATAAATGTTTTGTGGACTTGTAGACCCTGCAAATGGAAATAATGCTATTGCCCTTCCACCTGGGGAGTTTACAATCTCCCTTGTCAAAAGAGACTGGAAGTATAAAGTTGTGGGTAACTCTGTCTATCATACATGTTATATTGGTTTTATTTTGTTAATTTATATTATTATTTCATTTGTATGGGTAGATAGGGGAATAATGAAATATTTATAATGTTTGACATTGTTATAGGACATCCCAGTGAAGGATGCTATTGAGAGGATAGGGTTCGAGAAGAAAGACTTTCTCATTAATAGGGAGACTGGAGAAGACCCAGATATAAGTGTGGGATACGTGTGCAGGATGTTGAGGAAGAACAAAAAGGGAGACATCCAATGGGGCACTAAGTTTGAGAGTGGGTGGGTTGAGTTTGTCGTCAAGCACCAATTGAAGGATAATGATGTATGCAAGTTTACTCAAGTGGTGCCAAACAAATTTCATGTATCTGTAACCAAGGATGGTGCACCTATATTTTAACCTCCTATTTGTGAACTGTGAATATGGTTATTTTGTTTAAAGTAAGGAAACAATATGGTGGTAGTAGTGTAGGTCTGGCTATCATCTACAGTAAACATGGTTTTCTTTTGTTTCATTTTTTCATTGCAATGGTAGTCAGAATGACTGTAATTTGAGAATTCTTGTGTTTATTTTGTTTTTTTATAAATATTTAACTTTTTTGCATCGATGTAATTCAAACACTATGGACTTTATCTTATATGGTCTTATGCATTATTCTATTGACTGTGTATGATGATTGTGTATTGTTCGGGATTTAGCCCAGGTACAAGCTAAATGTAGTGGAATGTATGTTGTTAACCCAATATCTTATTGTTTTAGTCCAGTAAGACATACAAACCCAATATTTAGTAAGCATTTAATAGGGCCCAAGGATACTGTTAGCCTATTAACTTTTTATTTTAATCCAACAAGATATACAAAAGCCCAAACACTTAATAAGCGTTTGAAAGGGCCCGATACGATATGTTATGTTAGTATATTTACAACTCAGTTACAATGTATGCTTGGGCCTATTTCGTGGCCCATTCTGAATTCCAATGGCCATAATTCACAGACACTTTAGTAACTTTATTTTTCTTTTTTTTTTTTGGAGTGCCAATGCTGGTGTTGAATCATTAAATGCACTGGATGAGATATAAAAGTATGTACCCATGATCCAATTTGCAAAAGGGAAGATTAGGGCAGAGAAAGCATCATCTTACCAGATTTAAGAAATTCTAAACATCTCAAATCCATCTTCAACAGTTTATTTCCATCAATGGATATGTATTGCCATAACCATGCCCACTGCAGTTCAAAGAAGTCCAATGCACCAGTTCCACTTTTGCTGGCTCTGCCATTAGATATAAAGCTAACGATTGTTCGTTTTATTGCAAAGTCCTCTGTGATTGCCCTGATTAATCTGAAATTAAGGTAACTTTCTTGTAATTTTTTTTTGTTTAATATACTTACATATCCAATTTGTTATGTGCATGTACAAAATTCAAGTGACATGTTACAAATTGTTTGGCGTAACAGTTGCAAGGAGATGAATGCTTTGTGTGAAGATAAATCCATATACGAAATTGTGTCGCTTGATGGATCTCTAATTATGCCACGTAATCCAACAAACTTTTTTTTTGCTTTTCAACACGTGTGTTGCAAATGATAACCAAAGGCTTTGTTTAGGCTTGGCACTGTATGTACTAGTTACAATTAATTAGTGTTGGCTATATATATATTTTATTCTTTCATTTTTCTTTTCAAAATACGTGTGCTTACATGTACTCACATTTGATTTCACTCTGAGTAAATAGGCGTACTATTTTTCGGGTTAATCAGTAGACTGTGGACTGGATTTAATTAAACGAGCAAGTATAAAGGGGCATTTTCGGGCCATGTATGTCTACAGCCTGCTACTTTGTGTGAATTCAGAAAAATTGGAAGACCAAATTGAGGGCGTCAAATTGGTCAATATTGTGAAGCAAACTGGCATGTTGATTGATTGCCGTCGTAAGTTGGATGTCAACTTGAGGAGCTTAAACGGGAATGATCTTCCTAATTTATCGGATAACCTATTACTTGAAGCAGATGATTTGGAATTTTTGGACTGGGCAATGGAATATCCTCAGCTGTTCAATTGTTGCCCCACTTGAACGGCCCGTGTTGAGCTTGCTTACTTAGTCAATTTGTTTTTCCAAATGTTTTGATGTTTATTTGAGTCAATCATGCATGTGCAAACTAATTTCGTGTGTTTTAAGTACTCATATATATTTGTCAATTGTGTGTATGAGAAATCAAATGTCAGTCCTTGTTTAGTAATCCATGAATCTAGTTCTTTTGGAAAAATGTATGGATGGCAAAATTTGATATCAATTTGGATGTACCTGTTTGTCCAATTCAAATGCCAACATAAAACGTCACTACTTAGTCATCAACGAACACTACTCATAGTTGGTATATTCAACGTTCAAATCTATATTAAAACCTCTTGACTCTTTTGTGGGGATAATGTTTTCATTCATATGGTACATATAATCACTTGCGTGTTGATCCATTGGACTATTGTTCAAGTCAAACGAACTTCTCGTATTGTCATCCATATTGAGGGTATTCACATGCTCCTCCCGATTTGCTGCCTAACAGGGAGAAAGGGAAAACAAAAAGAAAAATAATGAATAACAGTTAGTTCATCAAATTACTATATCCAAATTTATTATTATTTTCAATTATAAAATCAACCAATTCTTTATCCTTTACAATACCTGGGAAGTGTCTCTGTCGCTACGACTTCCTCGTCTCCCTCTTCCATGACCTCTGCTCACCCTAAGTCTACCTCCCTTAGTTCCTCGATTCCCTTCTCTATGGGACCGGTATTGATTCATGCGTGGCCTCCCTCTACCCCTAATTATTGGTGGATTTAACACCATTAATCCACTTGCTGGATCATTGTCATTATTGTGAAATTGTGCAGCTCCTATAGTTCCAATAGGGCCCTCATCATCATAATCATAATTGTTAGTGGACAATAATTCTTCCTTAATGTCTGCCAAACGATTTTTTACTAAATCCATCAGCCTAGTTTTATCAAAGGCCAAATCAGCTATCTCTAAGAATTCCTTTTCAATTTCTTTCAACCTTTTGAACTCGTTAGACATCTCTGGATAAGCTCCATAAAGAAAAACCTTGGTATGCTGCCTGGGTACATCCTTTCTCCATCGTGTAAAGAGGTATTGCTCGTGAACATACAAAATGTCATGATCCATTAAGGCTCTGAATATGTGGCAGCACATGATTCCTTTAGTCTCAAACTTCTTGCAGCTACAATTGTAATATTGACCATTCTCCCTATACTGTACTTCATACACAAAATCTCTCACATACCGGCAACTAACTATAGCTCTTTCTTTTACTTTATATGTTGTCAGACCATGTATTGGCAAGTTTTGTTACACTTCTTCCCTAGTAGGACGAATTATGGTGCAGTTTATAGTGCATTAAATCTCTGCTTGTATTCTCTTGAACATCTCATTAGTGAAAACCCTTTGAAACTGTCTTTTAAATGGGTAAGAAGAACAACACTTAATGACCTTGTATCTTGATTTATGCTCCTCTAAAAATTCCTTTTCGGCTTTATCTCGAATTGCAATCTCATATTGATAAACAAATTGCTTCAGGGTACTCTTAGAATGCACATATCCGTTGAAGTATGCATTCATGCTTTCACTTCTCTGTGTCCATAGCATCCCTCCCCAGAACCATCCATTTAGATAAACAGGGACCCATTTATCCCTTTCCATGTAAAGCTTTAGGAGCCATTCATTATTTTCCATCTTCCATTTGCTTGTAAAGTTTTCCCAATTGGTTTCAAACATTTCAATTGTTAAGCTGTCATTCATGACAGTTATAAATTCTTTCCTTGTCGTCTTGTATTCTCCAATGTTCTTGAATTTCTCAAGCACCTTGTATAGTATATGCCAAATACAAAACCTGTGTGCAAATATGAAAAATTAAAATCAGCATATGTTCAAGCCTGTAAAGGAAAATTCAAGAAAAGTGATATACCTTGCATAGTATATCAATTCAGCATACAAATACTTCAAATAAATTTCTAACTTCATTAACCGATCATTTATAGTTACCTGTGGATGATGTCTGGCATTGTTTCCTTAATCGCTTTTCAAATGTTCTCGCACTAGTCCGTCATTATTGCGGTTGGGTGAACTCCTCCCATCGCCTCAAGCCAAGTGCTGAATAACCATTTGAATGTTTCCACGTCCTCATATGATACGAGTGCACATCCCAATAGAATTGAAAGCCCATGATGATTAATGCCAACAAAGGTAGCAAATGGCATTCTGTAACGGTTGACAAGGTAAGTAGTGTCAAAACAAATAACATCGTGGAATTCTTGAAAAGCAGCTCTTCCCCTTGGATGGATCCATAGCACGTCTGAAAGTCTACCTTCGTCATCTACTTTCATTGAATAGAAAAAATTTGCATCCTTCAATCGCATTTTCTCAAACATTCGAATTATTGCTGCAGCATTGCCGTCTTCAAGTCGTACCCTCCTTCTGCTATCCATGTAATTTTTGCAATCCTTAGGCAAGCAACTTAAGTTCTGTGGCCCACTAGCTTGAACCGTAAGCATCTTCACACTCTTGCACGGCCTAATACCACAAATGTCATTAGCTTCTAATATCCTCTTCGTGCTTGGAGCAACTTGCCTATGTGCAAGAATAAATCTCGACATTAAAGGATCCAACTCATGGTTGTGTGTTGACACAACTTTCATCACCCTCCACATTCCATTATCTTATAAAGCAGTATGAAGTCTAGCAGGACAATCAGTCCTTTTGCTAATCTTTTCACATTTAGCTTTCCTTCCTTTGTCACATGCAATTACGTGATATCGATAAACACCACCGACACCCTTTGTTGCTGATCTCTTTGCAATTCCAAATCCTTTCAATCTTGCATAAACCTTGTAAAACTCGAATAGCCTCTCTAATGATGGAAATACCATCCCTGCATGCAAAGCGACCTCGCCATCGTGAGTTTCTACCCTGTCCACCTCATTATTCACTTCCACCCCAACTACTTCCTCTACATAAACTAAATTTAATAATGTATCCCCTACACTAGTCCCTCCAAGTCCAACAATGTTTACCCCTGCCATCAAATGCCCTTTAAAAATATTTACATCATTTGATATACTGTCTTCAACCACTGCATTTTCATATATCTTAATCGATGAATTTGTGGAACTTGAATATAACATGTTGAAATAACTACTCTTGACAACACTACAATTAGTGGGATTAAATAAGTCTAACAATTTGCTTACTTCAATAATGCACTGAATTAACTCAGATGGATGGCCATAAAATCTGTGTAACCCTTATTGTTCGCTGCACCATGCTTCTTGCATAATGGTGGTTCAACCAAAATGTGTACTTGCTGCTGCATAACAATTTAATTGAGCTTTCCTTTATTCTTGTTATTCAGTTTACAACCATTTCAACATATTTTGATATTTATAGAATCATATGTGACTATTTAGTTTCCAGTTTAGAGCCCTAATACTGATATAACTAATGGATATCTTTTTGCCATATGGCAAAATCATATATTAATTAATATCCAGTTTCTTTGCTTCTTGGTGCACTAAAAAATCCTATGGTATAATGTTATCTTTTGCCATTCTCAAGCCCAAGACAGAGGTAAATGATGTTAATTTGATATGGGGACAATGCAGTTGCCAATTATTGGTTTTGGTAATAACATTTAATACAACCATTGTCACTTATAATATTAGTAATTATGACTTGATTTTCCTCTAAAACCCATTCACTTTCCCTCCAATTTATCCCTCCAAAACCATCCAAGGTTATAAATGTCTTTTCATATGCCATGATCTAGGATCATTGTGAGCCATTTAGCACTACTCTATGTACAAAAAGGCGACAACCCTAAGTTATCTTGCTTTAACAATTATATACAAGCTGGAGAAACTCAAAAAAAGCTCAAATAACAATAATAATGGCAGAGACTTCCATTCTTTTATAGACCCAAAAACCCAACACCACCAAGCGCGTAAATTGAGGACTTTCTTGGTGATTATCATTAATTGTTTACTATTCAAATAATAGCCAAATAGAGACTCAAGACTCATCTTTGACTCACATTTATGATCAGGGCCTTGTAGCTTACTTTAGTGAGTAATAAGATCTTAAAGTGATTATAGGGATTCAAGCTTTTTCGATGAACTCGAGTACAGTGGTTGATGACTTGGCATCAATGGACTAGACTCAACATCAATGGCCAGACTCGGCATCAAAAGTTGCAATTTTTTTATCTTCCTTTGTTACTTTCCTCTTTACTACCATTGCCACAAAATAGAGATACTCGAGATCTCTCTCCCCATATCTACTATTTTACAAAGGAGTTAAAAGAAAAAGGAAAGGAAAGTGATTTTTCTCAAATTTCCAAATTCAACTTCATATTCACAATTAGGGGGAGGAATTGTAGGCCACCAAAATTAATTCTTCATCAGAAAATAACAAAAAGAATCTAATTGCAAGCTGATTTAATTCAATTCACCAACTCAGAAAACCATCCATAGGCGATGAGTTTAACATGAACCTGGAAACAAACGTTACCTTCATTTTATTGAACTACAAACTTGGCGTAGACACAACTACTTTGTTTACTGAGTTGAACAAATTGCTAACTACCAAGTGACTATTTGGCGAAATTGGCAAAGAGTCCAACGATGAAGACATAAACGGTGAGTTTAACAAATGTGAGTTGGGTTTATCTAATTTCACTGGTGCAAATAATGCTTTGTCCTGCAGTGGAGAGAGTTGGTGTTATTGTGCTTCTTAAGCAGAAAAGGAAAAGAAGAGAAACAATTTTAAAGACCAAATGCGATGAGTTTAAAGAAAAGAGTCGTGTTCCCCTTAACTTCAATGGAGCAATTAACTTGGGGTATTATCGTCTTTTCTTCAATAATTTTGTGGATATTTTCATCTTTTCATGCATTTTAACAGAAAAATGAATGGAAAGACTTCATAGTTTAACGGAACCAAATTCTAGGGACTCTTAATTAATATTGAAAAAATGTGATCACGAGTTAAATAGTTTGGTCAAACCTCATGGACTAATTGATTATTTTCCCTTAAGTTTATTTTGATTTTGAATTCTATTTTTTGCACTTGGAGACGTGCTTGACACATCAAATCTAATGGGTCAAGCAATTTCTTATCCTATTCAGAAGTTTTTTTATCATTAGGTGGGTCCTACAATTCCTATTTATGTTTTCTGCAAATCACATGGGATAGAGACACCTTATTGAAAAAAATTTATCAGTTTAGAAATTTGATTGTAAACATTTTCTGTTGAGCACTGAAATAAGAAAATTTTGAAGAGTTTAGATACTAAATTTAGAATTAAGCTTTTTAAAAATATAACATGATGTTCATACTTCATACTACCTTTATTCTATAGTACTTGTCACATTTAAAATTTTATGTTCTAGAAGAAAATTATTAAATTTGTTTAGGTTATAATAAATTATTGAATAAAAAGACTATAATATCCTTAATTTAATACTAATTTTCTAAGAAAATCATTATATTAAAGTAATAATTATTGGTCATATATAAAAAGAATAAATCTCAATTTGATCCCTGAATTTATTTAGATGGTCAAAAATGTCAAATTTAACCTTTTAAGTCAATTTAGCTCTTAAACTTGTAAAAATGATTAAAAAAATTTGATTTTACTTTTTAGACTAATTTAACCGCTGAACTTATTTAAAATGATTAAAAAAAATCATATTTGACATTTTGTATCAATTTAACCTCTAATTTTTCATTATTCTTATAATGTGAATCATTATATACACATTTATTAAAACTGTGTTGGGATTAAACTGATTAATTTATTAAAAAATTAATTAATTATAAAATATAGAAAAGTAATATATGAAATATATTGTATTTTTCTTTAACTTGATTGATGATGTTGAGTCTATTACTTAGTAATCGATTATGAAATTTATGCATTTGTCATATTGAATAAATTAAATTATAATGCATGTTTTATAAATTTATTATATTATAAGAAATGATGTTTTTATAGATTTTAAATTTATATTCATTAGTATTGGAAAAGTTTGATATGAGCGTTCTTAGTGTACAAAAAAGGAATAAAAGTCAATCATGTTAAATTAAAATCAATTATTAATTTTTAAAATAAAAACAAGTTCAGGGGTTAAATTGGCCTAAAAAGTAAAATTGGATATTTTTAATCATGTTATATAGGTTCAAGAGTTAAATTGATTTGAAAGGTCAAATTCAATCTTTTTGACCCAATTAAACAAGTTCAAAGACCCAATTGAGATTTATTCATATATAAAAAGTAAACATGAACAAAAAAAAATTGATTGCTCATTAAAACAACAAATGTGAAAACTATTATGTAACGAGATAATATGAAAAAATTTTCATCAAATCTATAAAAAAATTTAATAGATCGAAAGGTCTAGTAGTAATCTTTTGTAATAATAAAAAGAAAAAGAAGTTCAAAACTATATTATTTTCAATCTAATATAGATCTCATTATAAGATTTTTCTTCAACTATATACCATTAAATTAATTATTGGTGATGCCAAATGAGGAGTTGTTGAGGTGTTGTTGGTGATTTTGATAGGATTATGAAAATTTGATTTTTGGTTTCCACTTGTATAATTGGATTTGAAACTAAAAAAAAAAGAGGACAAATATTGGGTAATAATTAATAGTAAATTAGAAAAAAAAATATATTTTTATTCACCTGTTTGTTTTTATTTTTATTTTAGTTGTAGTTGTTGTTGATTTGACATATAACGTACTATTCCTCCATTTGAAAATACAATTTGTCTTAACGTGATTATTTTGCCAAAAAATATAAATCGTTTTGAATATTTTAAAGAGTAATAAATTATATTTTTCTAATGTTATCATTATTCATATTAGATATAATAATTATCTTGACAAGTTACCTTTATCATGAAATCAAGTTACCCTTTATTTTGTGAGGGTTAATTACATTATTGGTGTCTAAACTTTTCGATTTTTGCTATTTTAGTGCTTGAACGGAAAAATTTTTCAATCAAGTGTTTAATGGTAAAAAAATATTCAATTAAGTGTTTTTCGCATATGTGGTGCTACACTTTACATATGGCTCAAAATAGGACATGCACCTTGCCACATCAGCAGATACGTGTAATAAAGAGAAAAACATTAGTTTTCTTCTTCTTAATTAATATTTTTTTCTGTTCATTACACGTCCTCTGCTCATGTGGAGAGATGCGACTCCCATTTTGAGCTAAATGTAAAGTCCAGCATGTCACATATACGAAAAAATACTTAATTGAAAATTTTTTTATCGTTAGACATTAGTTTGAAAAATTTTCCATTCAGATACTAAAATAGCAAAAATAAAAAAGTTTAGATACCAATGATGTAATTAATCTATTTTATTATAATTTAAGAGAATTAATTTTTTCTTAATTTTTGTAAAAAACTTTAAATGACTTATATTTTAAGACATAGAATATTTTCATAAGTTATTACATATCATAAATTTATTATTTTCTATTTTAATATGTAACATAAATAAAAATTATTTTTATAATAATGAATAGTTATCTATTATTATTATTAATAATAGTAATATTATTTTTATAAGTTTGCTATAATCCAAATATATACATAAATAAGAATTAACTAGTGGTAGCTAGAATAGAACTTCAAATACAACTAATGAAATTAGTTAGTGATTAAGACTTCACCCTCAATTTTAGGTTTTGTTCTAAATTAAAAACATTACTTAATATATATTTTAAGGCCTAATATATTGTTTCACACTCAGCTTTAGATTTTATTGTAATTTCACTCCGATTTGAATTTTATGCCAATTTCACTTTGAACTTTAAGATTTTGTTGCAATTTTACTCCAAGTTGACCTTTATACCAATTTCACCTTGAATTTTAATATTTTATTATAATAACCCCTTAAATTATAATTAGGATTAAATTATAAATAAAAAATAGATTTACTCTTAACCTTGTACTTGGATTAATTTAATACATTTGTGTGAGTAAAGGAGTTTGGGTTAATAGTAAACTATAATTATTTTTAATATTTTTAAATTATTCTTTTAATTTATAATAAATAATATTTAAAAATCAATTTTCTATACATAATTGCTTTTTTAAAAAAAAATTAAAATATAATTGTATATTATATTTTGTTTTGATAAAATAATGTTACAATTTCTTATAGCTTATGAGTAAAAAAATTGATAATAGTTTTGTTAAGATTTTATAATTATTTTCAAAATTTATATTAAAATCAACGATGATAAACCATATATTTCAAAAAAAGAAAAGAAAGTTCATGTATCAAATAATTAATTTTTAAATATCACTTGTTACCAATAAAATAATTAATTTTTAAATATCACTTGTTATCAATAAAAGAAAGAATTTAAAAATATTAAAATAATAGAGATTGTCTTTATTATTAATTCAAACTTCCTCATTCACATAAATGTATTTAATTAATCTAAGCACAAGGTTCAAAGTAAACTTATTTTTTATTTACAATTTAAGTCCTAATTATAATTCAGGGTACTATTGCAATAAGAGGTTAAAGTTTAGGATAAAATTTGTATAAAGGTCAAATTGGATTAAAATTATAACAAAATCTTAAAGTTCAGGATAAAATTGATATAAAGATCAGTGAAATACAACAAAGGTTAAATTTGAGGGTGAAATAATATATAAGCCTATATTTTAATTTTGGACTAATATGATATAATTTCAAATAGCTACTTTAATTTCGAAAGTCATAAAAATTTTAAAATGTAATGTCTTTAATTACATTACATTACTATTTACAAAATATAGTCTAATTATTTAGATGATTAATAATATAATCTAATTATTTTGATAATTAATAAAAGAGTAACCTAGTCAATTATAACCATTCTTTTATAGAATTGAGAATTTTTTTTTAAAAAAAGAAAATTTTGTTTTAGTGTTTGTTAAATCTTGTGTAATTTAAATTGTGCATGTGAGTCCTCTTTTATATGATAGCTCAAGAGGAAAGTGAATTGGACTTTTTAAAACTCAAGTCAAAATTCTAAAATAGTGGAAATAGAAAGTTTTTTATGAGAGTCAATTATTACGATTAAAATTTCCTTATAAAACTTATGAAAAATTAGAAGATGAACTCAGATTTTGATTTCTTCTGAATGTATTAGGATAAATTAGAACTTGAAGATATCACTGTACTGAAATCTAGAATTTTATTAATTCATGTAGAGAAAACTTTTTATACTTTCGAATTAGAAAATTATAAACTACTTTGCATTTCAAAAAACATAAATAAGTATATAACTAAAATAAGTGCAATCAAGCAAGATGTCAAAAATTAAGAGAAAATTAACACAAGAATTTATAATGGTTCGGTACTAATTCAACTACATCCACTCTCCAAGACTCATCTTAAAATCCTCCACTATATTATATCTTTTAATGGTTAAGAGATAAAATGACATTACAAGGAAAATAGATCAGAAACCTATATCTAACCCTTAACCCATTATATTATCTCTTTTAAAAGGTAAGAGACAAAACAACATTACATGGGAATTAGATCAAAAACCTATATCTAACCTTTGACCCACTAGATTTTCAAAAGTTCTGGTCGACCTCTACGTACCTTCTGTTGTACAGAGAATAGAAAACTCAAAATCAAGACATTGGCGTCTCATTAAGGGAGAAAGTTGTTTGATAACCTTTACAATATAGATTTTCAATCTAAGTTAAACACAAATATTTTTTATTAAAGTCTCTAGCATACAACTGATTATAAAAATCTGTATAAACAGAGATAAATATAATTATAAGCACATGAAGAATAGAAAATAGGTTTCAAATCAAAAAGTAAGATCAAAATTGTTCTTCAAAAGAGTTGTAAAATTTTTTTTCTCTTAAAAATATTTTTGAAAGAATAGAGAAGAAAAAAAACAAGAGGGTTGAAGAGAAGAGCTTTGAATGGTTTTAAATATTCAAAATATGAACTCTTTCTTACCAAAACATTTTAGAGAGAGGGAGACGTTTTTACACAAATAGAAATGATATTCTCGTTATAAATAACATTGGACATATCTTTAAAAGGCATACGTGCTTCTGACATGGAAGGCTAAAAGACAGTGAATGAGATAAATTTAAAAAGTTGTCGGATCACATTTTTGCACACAAACACTCAAAACTGTATGGGTGGTTAGGCAATTTTAGAAAACAGGATTGCTTTTCATTAGAATGTGTCAGTTTTGTCAGAATAACCTCCAAAATGTTTTCCCAAAACCTTTTCATTAGGATTTTTGTGAAACACAATGATTAAAAGTTTTTCTCTCTAAAAATACTTCAAAAATAATTTTGAAAAAAAGAGATAAAAATATTTTGTGCTTATAATTATAATCTCTTTATCCTACATTATTCCTAGAATTCATATATACTAAACAATAAAAATCTTTTCTTTGTCTTCATAGTCTTCAATGAGTTCTTCAATTAAAATACTGCATAAAAATATTTTAGCACATATAAAATATTTAATTTATTTAATTTATTAATTTGCAAACTTTTCAAGATTAGTTTTTTATAAGACGTGCATTGCACGCTGACTATGCTCGTTATATAGTCATTTTTTTATCTATATAATATTAAAATATAAATTTTATTTAGATTAAAATAAAAATAAGTGGTTAATTTGTATTACATTTTGACATACGAATTACTTGCTATAATACTATTTATATACTTAATTTTGTTTTTATATAATCAAGTGGTCTCAGAATAAAGTTTAACTCAATTCTTAGACTTAATCGTTTAGTTCTTAATTTATAAATGAAATTTTAAAATTATAATAAGTGTCCAAAAAGAAACTCAAGTCATTATTCAATTTACAATCTCTACCTTTAACTTCAAATTAATATCTATATACAACTATAATGAATAATAATAATTAATTACTTTTTACTATTAGGTAAAAGAAAAGAAATGAAATAATAATTTGAATTAATAATAAAAGTAACTGTGACTATGATAGTAGTAGTATTTACCTGGTAAAATATATACACATGTATATAAATTCTTGAAATCTCAAAAATTGACCCAAATAGAACTATATAGTTTTAGTTTTTTTTTTTCCATTTTTCTAAACACCATTTTCTTTTAAATAAAAACGATTTAGGATATAAAAGAAAAAATATCAAGAAAATTTAAAATGTTTAATCATAAGTAGACTGTATATTTATTGTAAGAAGATTTAAATTTCTTACTAAATTAAAATGATAGAAGTTATAAATTATTTAGTAATGAAAAAGAAAATAAAAATTTATTATTAAAAATAAAACTCTTTCAAAACTCACCAAACACTACAAGAAAAGTAAGAATTAGTGACAAAATTTTTTGTCGCTAATTTATTATATTTTGATGCTAATTGGTTTTTACCATCAAAATAGCAATAAAAGAATTTTGATGCTAAAACACTTGTCGCTATTTTTTAGCGACAAAAAAATATTTTGACGGTAAATTAGCAAAAAATTTTTTGTCGCTAATTTGATGTAATAAAATAGACAAATTTTAAAGTTATTTTGTTGGAATTTTATCGCTAATTTTGTTAGTATTTTGTCACTATTTTGTTGTTAAATTGTCACTATTTTGTCGCTACATTTATTTTTTTTATTATAATAAAATGAATTTGTTTTGTCGCTAATTTGACGCTATTTTGTCGCTAATTTAAAAAAAATAAAAAAATTTTACCTAAATTTACATAATTTACCTGCTTTATATATAATATCAAAACCTATAATAATCAATTTCTAATTCAAGATCACATACTATAATACACTTGCAATATATTTATAATATCAACAATTTCAATTCAACACCATAATTCAACAAACTTGTTCGACGTTGTATTATAATCACATAGACAAAATAAGAAAAGACTAGTTATATGTTTTAAATGTTTAAATAGAAATGATACTGGTTTATTAGGACGACTACTAATCAAGACCCTCGTCTCGATCATCCTCTGCATCGTCTGTAGTTCGATCAGCATGGAATCCAGCGATAGTAGATGCATCAAAACATCGATCGGGCCTAACTGGGGCAGTGGGAGGAGCAATAGAAGAATTGGAATTAGATGGAGCTATGGAGGTCTGTCTTGACTGCATTTGAAGATGCTGATGAATCTGTGCAAGCATATCAGACTGCTGCTGCACCAATCTCTCTAATGCGGCTATCCTTTCTTCTTGAGCCCAAGACGACTCACATGTCTCCATTGCAGGAGATGAAGCAGATGGCGAACATCAACCAGTACCAAAGTAGTAACTCGATGCTTGAGTCCCAATGCCATATATTTGCCTATAATGCCGTCCTCCTGCAGCCTGAATGAAAATTTCTCTATCATCCTGAATTTGTTGCACTGAATCTTCTCCTGTTTGGCGTTGAGAAGAATTATCCATCTGAGATTAGTAGTCCTCCACCATCAATATTAATAATTTAGCATTCATAATTAAATGCTATACTTAGTAATAATAAGTAACGCTTTAAGCATTCTTGCATCGACATATTAATTAACAATAAGTTTAGAGTGAAATTTAATTAACTTACAAACACTCGCTTGGACCAATTGTCAATAAAACCATGATCAACACCATCTTTCTTTTTTGTATGGAGATGATAGAAAAGCTCTCCTAAGGTAGGCTCCTTTCCAGTCTTCGCAGTCTATATAATACAAAACAATATTTATAAGCTATATATATATATGCTTTGTAATAATGAAATGATATTTTTTTTATCAAGTACAATATTACCATGTTTTCTTTATGCTCTAACGCAGATATAGATCCTCTAGTATGAAGAGACATACCAGATCCTTCACCATCTTTCTCTGACCTACAGTTCTTCGATAAAAGCTCAAACTTCTTAATAACCTTAGGTTTTTTCCAATATTCACTCCATTTTTCCCAAACATTATCCCTAACATATGGTTTCTTTCCCTCATGCTTTAAGTAACTCAGAAAATTTGAATATCTCAATGCTGCCTGTTTTTTCCATGCAATCTTTATGGCTGCATCAATTGCTTTGTCCCAATCACAACGTTTCTGAAATTTAGAACAAGTAATCAAGTTTCTTAAATGCTATCAGTTCACAAATAAAAATTAACAACACATCTGAAATTTAAAATAAGTAATCAAGTTTCTTAAAAGTTATACTTGGAATTCTAGCCAATAAAAATCCTTAGTCTCAAATCTAACTGTCTTCTAACTAGTTCCTTCCTTATCTAGCTTCTCTTTAAAACTATCTCTAATGCGTCTTGAGCATTTAGAGGATGGATAAAGTTTGTTTTAAAAAAAATGCAATACATACTAGTTACCAACAATTTAAAGTAATAAATTTGAATTTTAAAGAAAAAAATGAATTACTTACCTTTCACTAATAAGTCGAACAATCAACCTACCATCACTTGACAATTCAGGATCTAAATGTGTCCCCCCTCTACCTCGACCTCGCCTCATTAGTAGATTGTGTTTGAGGAATATTAGAGTCTTCTCCCATCAAACCACGACCTCTATCATCAGATGTACCATTACCTCTGCCTCTGCCTCTACCTCTGCCGGTGTGGGATCCCCGTCCAGGTGCACCACCATTCCTCCCGTTGCCTCTACTCACATTTATAATGTAATAAGCTTTGCTAAACATTAACACTCAGTTATATTGAAATATATAAGGCATCAAGTATGCATAAAGAGATATTTAATCATATGATTGTAATTATATTCAAACAGAAATGCACAAAAATACTACATATAATATATAACATGCGAGACCTATTACAATTTTAACATATTATTACAATTGCATCCTATTCACTATCACTATCATGGGCCTCATTATAGCCAGCTTCTTCAGATTCTGATATTGAATAATCATATTGTTCTTCTTCATCCTCATCTGTTACTCTTATATCAACTTCAGCACCTTTAGGATCATTCAAAGTTGCAGGTAACTCATCTACTGAGACAATTTCCATTGGTTGTGCCTCTACATCATCCTCTTGGAATGCAGCTTCTGAAACTACTGCATTTTGTGAAATTTCAATTGTGGGTCTAGCTTTAACTTTGATTGTTGTTAGCAAATTGCTCCTATCTCGTCTAAAAGATTGATAGCTAACATAGTAAACTTGTGTCGCTTGTAATGCTAGAATAAAAGGTTCGTACTTGGAATACCGTCTTCTGTGGTTAATGTCAACAATATTATACCTTTCATGTACTTTCATTCCCACATTGGGTGTTGGATCAAACCACTCACAGTTGAACAAAATTGTGACTATACATATATATATATATATAAATAGATATTGAAAGAACACCATAAGAGAGAAGAAGAAACAAAAAAGCTTATATATGGTAACATAGAAATGGCAAAAAGAGAAATAATAGTCCCAATAACAAATCATAAGATAGAACTAATAGTAGATGAAGTAATAGAAGAGGAAAGCCTACATTGGCTGTAGTTACCTTAAGAAGCTAACAATCTATAACTAGTGAAAGTGGCAATGGGGCACCCTCGAAAACTAGTGATTCTCGAGCAAACCACAAATCTTCATGCTACCTTGGTGGTTCTTGACAGGCACAAATCCTTTCATGTACTGACCAATGCTTAATTAATTACATTATAGTGTGCAGAAGAGGAATTGGGTTGGGTTTTTCTTTTCAAATTTTCATGGTAATATAAAAGGGTTAGGGGAAACATTGCCCTTAAAATCTTTTGGATGACCTGTGTGTAAGTTAGCTAACAGTGCAATATTATTTTTGTTTATTCTTTTTTTTCTTTAATGAAGTTTAACATAAAATCTTTCATGTAATGTCTTATTTGTGAAAATTATAAAAACGAATTTAGAACAAAAATAAGATTTCAAGAAATAACATATATTTCATTATACATGAGATCCAATTAGGACTTTAACTAAAATAACATAAATTCTAAAGAACAAGGAAAAGAGCAGTGAACAACACCAGGCACTAATATTTTTTTTTCTAGGAAAAGAGTCGATCTTTATTTAGTCCTCATAGTTCAGTGAAACTTACTGGTTAGGACCTCTGTTTTCCAAAATCAATAAATAACATTGTCTTGCCTTTCAACTAAATAGTTCTTTTGTTAAGATTATCCTATTTTCAACTAAATAGTTAGGACCTCTATTTCTGCATTCTTTGCAGAAACATTAAAGCATCGTAGTGATAACAAAAATAGGAATAATGGAGAGTTAAAACAAAGATTACACCACTAATGGAGAGTTAAAACATAACAAAGGTTATATTATCTGAAGCTTCGTCTCAACAACTTAAGTGAATAATAGAGAGTTAAAACATAACAGAAATAGGACTACACTAATAATCAAAATCAACAACTTAAGCAAGCCAATAGTGAAATTATATGTACAAACTACATTCACAGATCTAAAACTAGCGTAAGACTAAGGCATTATTAGCTCTGTAATAACAGAAGAGCAAGAAATTTACCTTTTTTGGGAGCTTGAGACAGAGCTGGAGAAGAGAAGCGAGAGTGAGAGCATGAAGGAGACTCTAACGCATTGAAGAAGAAGGAGAAGAAGAGTTACCAAGTTGTCACGACCCGTTTCCATGGGCCGGACCGGCACTAGGACCTGGGTAAGCTTAAGGCCCCCGAGGCCCATAGTAAGCCTAATCTCTGATTTCAACACCATAATTACATGAAAATATTCTACAAGTTGGCCCAGTATATTTT
>CANUEX010140857.1:0-10746 GCA_948099535.1 Jatropha multifida | reverse complement strand
TTATTGTAAAGTGTTGAGGTTGTAAATATTGGATTTGTAAATTTATAAGAATTGTGGTTAATTAAGTGATAACTTCATATCATATTTGTGGTGTACTATTATTAATAAATATTCCGCAGAATGAATGATAAAATTTTATGTTAGAACATGTGTGAATGAATGAGTATTTAGAAGTGATATGTGACTGATTGAGTTGATTTGGAGTTTTTGGGGATTTGGAGGAATAAATATTGGGAGTGTATTTGTTTTCTTTGTGTGGTAAGTTAATTTTTAGGAGAAACTCTTGCGAATTTTTCATAAGGATTTCCTTAGACTTTATTTTATAAAAATATTACTTGCCTCATGAAAACTTAGCCGCTTCTAATAAATGATCCAGATTTATGAAGTAGGATAAGACAGTGCTCCGGCACCGAATGTGGCATTTGTCATCTGGTCTTCCGGGATTGGGCGGCGGGTGTTACACAATCAATCTTTACCAAAACACAAATCAATCAAATGTATCTCGAATCATTGATAAGATAATAAAGTGTTTGAGTGTTTCTTCCATTTGTGATCGAAATCACGAGTTTTTCCTCAAAGTAAAGGTAAATCGAGAGTCTAAACCCTTTCTCTTCATCTTTTCCCTTTTATTTTGGTGTTAAATCACTTTTCTTAAATCTGTTTGAGGGAAACCAGTGATCAACCACAAAGAGGGCTTTCTGGGTGTTATTAGCCCAAGCCAGATATTGTGGCAAATGTCACATCACTAGTGGTGCAAGCCACTAGCAAAGGCCCTACGCCGCTTCACTCTAGAAAACTCAAGAACGCTTATTTTGGGTATTCTTATTAGGGGAAGATTTGTGTGCCACTTTTGTTTTAGAACTAAACAATATAAAATCAATATTCATCCTTTGATTCTGAGATCAAATTGAGTTAAGCCTTAGGCACCTTTGCTCAAAGAGTGCATAAAACTCATTTTTGATCTAGATGAGCAAATAAGGAATGGAAATGGGGAATGACAGTCATAGTTATTCATCCCTCATGATGAATAACAAATTTTTGAACTCAAATCCTATTCTAAGATAAATCACAATGTTCTAATTATTCTACCATTTACTCTTTGATTTTTAAATTCTAGTACTTTACTTCTATGCATTTTACTTTAATGTTCTTTAGTTCTTGTCAATCTAACCATCTATCCTTAACTTAGAACATCCTCACATTTATATTCAACATTTTTCCATTAAGAATGATTGTGTTTTGTTACTTAACTCTTGTGGATGAATATATTCTATGGTTTGTGTTAGATAGATGCCTCTTTATTTGCTTTTTCTTAATTTTGTATATTGGCTAAACATAGGGGGTCCTAATTGGATTCCTATTATTACTTTAATATTATAACTATTTGGGTTGGAAAATTTAGAGGATTAAAGGGTAGATTGAATTAATAGGTGATGGGGTGTAATCTTTTTTGCTTCCCCCTTCATTGTGGATATTTTATTTTATGCTTCTGTGCTTGAGATTATTTGTATGATTTTCATCTCTTCAAAACTGCATTAATACCATTTTTGGACCTCAATTTTAGTTAAATCGTGTTATTATTAGTTATGAATCATTTGACAATGAGGAGGCCGGTTTAATCGGGTAATGGGAGTCCCTAACACCTCACCCTATCATACCTAACTCCTGGACCCCATCTCTGGTTTAAAGCCAAGTTAGTTGATTCTAAAGAATCGACTAATTCGAGAATTTTCCCAATAGGGTCATAAAATTCTTAGCAAAGTAAGAGAGCCAACTTTCAAGGATAAATGAATAAGTTAAATAAAGAAAATCAATTTACTAAATAAAATCAACCACACCTATTCAACTTGATTCTTTCCAAAACTCCATTTTGGGAAAATACCGATATCCTCATGATAGGTCATATTTTTATAGTATTTAGCTTAATTTTTATTACAAATTTTAGTACTTTTAATTGCTTTGAATAGTTTTTAGTTAGATTTATTTATGTTTTTTAATTAAGTTTCCTTGATTCTTAAAAATCTTGATTTAAATTATTTTTAGTAAAAAAATAGCCAAAACTTGCATCAAAGAAGGAAGCTTATGACAACAAGTTGAAAATATAGAGAAGAAGAAAAATTCCTCAATCTCTAGCATGCCCAGACCATACATAGTAGCACTCCCATGCTAAACACAAAGGGAAAATGTCTTGGGAACTTAATGCACAACACGCCCTTGCCATGCTGAATAGAGTGCCCGTGCAATAGAAGAGCATCGATCTCAGACCGTGCTTCTACCATCATAAACTTCTAAACTCTAGCATGCCTAGCCGTGCTGAGTAGCACGCCCGTGCTAGATCCAAGATTTCATATTGGGTTGAAATAGCATCCCTAGCCTATATCACGTGCATGAATCCACATGAGAGGCTTCTTTGACGTGCTAATCAAGTCTAAACCCCACTAGTCAACTAGAAGAATCTAAAATTGGAAGAATATAAAGCTTAAATAGTGTCTTACCTCAACACAAATTCTTCCTCTTTAGAGATTCTATTTCCTACTTGGATTTAAAGATGCCCTCTGAATTCTATATAAAGAGAGATCACTACAGTAATAAGGATAAAACCTTAGATCTTAGATTTGTGTTCTACTCTTTTTTTAGTTTTCTTTCTTTTATAAGTCTTCAAGCAGTCAAGTTGCAAAAAGAATCAACAAAGCCGTCTACGTTATTTGTTGACTAGTTTTTATCTCTGAACTCTTAATCTTGTTTTTTTTTTCATTATTCATATTAATTATGAAATTTTCAAGTTTAATTGAGTTTTATTTAATTATTATGTCGAACTAAATTCTGATACTAGGGATTTGATATAGCTTAATTTCTATTTCAATTTATGATATTAAATTTGCTTTTCCTTATTCAAGATATAATTTATTATTGAACTTAATGCTTTCAAGCATAGTTTCTTGCGTGGATTGATTTATTTCATTAATCATTATTGAAAGATGGTTTTTTTTATAAGAAAAAGGTAATAAATTACATGAGAATAATAACTTGATGCGGAAGCTATATGGTTTGACTCATAGGGGGGGGGTTTCATAAATTAACGACCTTAGGTTATAAATTCTTAAATAAACCATGAAACTTGATGATTTAATTCATGTTTGATTGCACTATTGGGAGATAAGTAATTACACAGGGTTAAAATAGCTAACAATACATCGAGAGAGCTTATTAGTGATTTTAGGGTTGTTTCTCCTACTTGAATAATTAAAATTGATTAACCAAATAATAAAATAAATTGGATAGAATTAAGTGAAGTCAAAATCCCTAGTAGCTTTTAAACCTTGATTTCTTTTTATCAAATATTCTTGCTTAATTTCTTTTTTCACTGTTTTATTTTATTTTTATTTCTTTTATATTTATAATTATTCTCTTTATTATTGTTTAAATAATAATAGGTTAACATAATTTTGGTATTTGGTATACAATCTCCGTGGGACGATACTCTACTCACTCTTTATTACTTGTTTGCGATTTCATATACTTGCAAAAAAGTGCTATCAAGGCCAAGGATTGGCATTACCAATATCAATACTAATTATCCTATTATTAATTTGGACATTTATTTTCTATTATTTTAATTTTTCTTTTCTAAAGAATTTTCAAGTGTTTGTGCAAAGACGATCTTGTAGTGTTGAACTTTTAACTTTTGACCCAGAAATTGAAAAGACCTACCGAAGGAATAACGCAGCAAGAAGGAATCAAGAGCATGAACAAAGAAGTCAAAAGAACATGGATAGATTAGAGGATGAAGTACACAATTTAGTGGAGCAATAGGAACATGAGGTATTACAACATCAGCTCGAACAAAATCGAAGGCCACAACCTCTTGTTCGCACTTTGCGTGAGTACACAACTCCTTCTCTTGATGGGACCTCCTCAACTATCACAAGGCCTAGGGTAGAAGCTAATAATTTTGAAATCAAACCTGTAATCATGCAAATGCTTTCTACCTCAATCCAATATGGAGGTTTACCTAGCGAGGATCCTAATGCCCATATCATAAATTTCCTGGAAATTTGCTATACCTTCAAACAAAATGGAGTTTTTTAGGATTCCATAAAATTAAGACTGTTTCCCTTCACCTTAAGAGATAAAGCACATGCTTGGTTGCAATCATGCCCTATAGGAAGTTTCACTATATGGACAGAATTAGCCCGAAAATTTTTGGCATAATTCTTTCCATCTTCAAAGACCACAAAGCTTTGCAATGAGATAATGACTTTTGTCCACCATGATCAAGAGAGTTTCTATGAAGCTTGGGAGAGATTCAAGGACGTATTGAGAAAGTGCCCGCATCATGCTTTACCCAAGTGGTTATAGGTATAAACTTTCTATAATGCATTATCTCCTAACATAAAAATTACTTCAAATGTTGTTGCTGGAGGATCTTTTGAAACAAAGGGGATTGATGAGGCATATGACTTGATAGAAGAGATGGCAAGCAATAGCCATTACCAAAACACCTCAGAAAGGAAAAGGACTACAGGAGTTCATGAGATTGATGCCATCGCTGTGCTCAATGCCAAGGTGGACAATATGGTAAGAAAGTTGGATTTTTTGACCACTAACTCTGTTAATTCTATTGTGCAAGCATGTGACAAGTATAATGGGCAACACATAATTGTGGATTGCATGTTGGATACTCTAAATCCTCAAACTTTAGAGCAATTTAACTATATAATGAATCAAGGAAGGAAGAATTACCCATACTCTAACTCTTATGATAACAGATCGAGAAATCATCCTAATCTTTCTTATGGGAATCCAAACAATGCCTTGAATGCACCACTAGGTTTTCCTCATTAGGAAAAGAAGGTTTATGATGATCTCCTTACTACTCTCTTTAAATCCCATATGGAATCCAAACAATGCCTCAAGACCTCAAGGCACGTTACCTAGTAATACTGAGAAAAACCCTAAAGAATAGGTACAGGCTATTACTTTGAGGAGTGGCAAAGAACTGAAAGATCCATCTATGAAGGAGGAAGAAAAGAAAAAAAAGAAGGAGATTCCAATCATTGATTTGGAAGAGAAAGAAGTAAAGTCATATATTCCACTTGTTCCTTTTCCACAAAGGCCCAAGCAATCGAAGGATGATAAAAGCTTCCTAAAGTTTCTTGACGTGTTCAAAAAGCTTCAAATAAATATTCCTTTTGCCGAAGCTCTTGCTCAAATGCCCAGTTATGCAAAATTCTTGAAGGAGATCCTAAGCAAGAAAAGGAAGATTGATCATCAAGAAACAGTAATGTTATTGGAGGAGTGTAGTGTAATCATTCAAAACAAATTACCTCCTAAGTTAAAATATCTAGAAGTTTTTCTATCCCTTGTAATATTTGGAAATCTTGATTTTGAAAAAGCTTTAACAGATTTAGGTGTAAGTATTAATCTTATGTCTTATGAAGTTTTCAAGATGCTATGGATGGGAGAACTAAGACCAACACGGATGTCTCTACAATTGGTGGATCGATCAATCAAATACCAAAAGGGAATTGTAGAATACATACTCATCAAGGTAGGTAAGTTTTTCTTTCCTATTGATTTTGTTATCCTTGACATTGATGAGGATAGAGATGGATCCCTCATCCTTAGGAGACCTTTCCTTGCTTCGAGAGCTTTGATTGACGTTCATGAAGGCAAGCTTATTTTGAGGGTAGGTCAAGAGGAAGTTATTTTTTATCTTCTCAAATCTTCTAAACATCCTATGGATTCTAGTGATTGCTTTAGAATTGACGTTGTTGATGATTGTGCGAAAGACACCTTACATGCTAAAGATAAATTAATTAACACTAAAGTTCAAAGCATAAAAAAGAGGAAGAGAGCAAATTACCAAAGCAAGAACTGAAACAACCCCCCATCTCATCTAAAATATGCATTTAGGTGATAATGATTCTTTTCCTCTTATTATTTCCTCTTACTTGTTACTTGATCAAGAGAAAAAGTTATTGTAGGTTCTAAGTAAGCATAAAAAGGCTTTAGGATGGTCAATTTCAAATTTGAAAGGGATCAATCCAAGTGTGTGCATGCATAAGATCTTGATGGAAGAAGAATACAAACCTACAATTGAACATCAAAGGAGACTAAATCCAAACATGAAGGAAGTAGTCAAAGAAGAAATCATAAAGCTTTTAGATGCTAGAATTATCTATCCAATCTCGGATAGTAGTTGGGTAAGCCCTATGCAAGTTATTCCCAAGAAAGGAGGTATGACAGCTATTTCTAATAATAATAATGAATTAATTTCTACTATAACTGTTAGAGGTTGGCGTGTGTGTATTGATGATCGAAAGCCAAATAATGCAACATGCAAAGATCACTTTCCTTTACCTTTCATTGATCAAATACTTGTAAGACTTGCAGGTTATCCTTACCATTACTTTCTAGATGGTTATTCAAGGTATTTTCAAATACCCATAGCTCCCGAGGATCAAGAAAAGACCACTTTCACTTGCCTTTATGGTACTTTTGCTTATAGAAGAATGCCTTTTGGGTTGTGTAATGCACCTGTGACTTTCCCAAGGTGTATGATGTCCATATTTTCTAATATGGTTGAAAAATTCATTGAAGTATTTATGGATGATTTTTCTATATTCCGTTCTTCTTTTGATTCTTGTCTTCATAATCTTTCTCTAGTAATGCTGCGATGTGAGGACACTAACCTTGTCTTGAATTGGGAAAAATGTCACTTTATGGTTAGTGAAGGTATTGTTTTAGGGCATATAATTTCAAGAAAAGGGATCGAAGTGGACAACGCCAAGATAAAAGTGTGACATCCCAAATGACAAAGCAATCCTAAGAGGGCGGGCAGAGCAGGGCTCCTGACGAGCTTCTAGGATTGCAGGCTAGTTAGGGTAGTGGAATGCGGGACATAGGAATGAGTCAGATCATATATTGAAAAGGGGGTAACTAATCATCCGAGGCGCTTTTTGGTGGAATTTTTGGAGAGTTAGAAGAACTCCAGGGTTAAGCATGCTCGCTTGACAGAAATCCTAGGATGGGTGACCTCCTGGGAAGTTCCCATTTCACCTGCGGGACAAAACCGTGCGGGTTTTGCCGATCTAGTATGGGATGGAACCGGCTTGATCCAAAGTAGATAATTCCTCTGGTGGTTGGAGTCAGGGTGTTAAAATTTGGTATAAGAGCCTGACCCCCTCCAGTAGAAATATGGTTCGAGGACGAACAGCACGGAAGTTGGTGGGCCTGTGACATCCCAACCCAGCAAAGCGATCCTAAGAGGCCGGGTAGAGTAGGGCTCCTAGCGAGCTTCTAGGATGGCAGGCTAGCTAGGGTAGTGAAATGTGGGACATAGGAATGAATCAAATCATATATCGAAAAGGGGGTAACTAATCAACAGAGGCGCCTTTTGGTGGAATGGCTGGAGAGTTGGAAGAACTCTAGGGTTAAGCGTGCTCGCTTGATAAAAATCCTAGGGTGGGTGACCTCCTAGGAAGTTCCCATTTCACCTACGGGACAAAACCGTGTGGGTCTTGCCGATCTAGTATGGTATGGAACCGACTTGATCCAAAGTGGACAATTCCTCTGGTGGTTGGAGTCAAGGTGTTACAAAAAGTAATTGGGAAGCTACCACCTACCAATCAATGAACGAAGTAAGAAGCTTTCTTGGTCATGTAGATTTCTATAGAAGATTTATCAAAGACTTCTCAAAGATCACTAAATCTCTCCGTAATTTGTTAGTTAAAGATGTTACTTTTGATTTTAATAAAGAGTGTTTGAATTCTTTTTAACAGATTGACGGAGGAATTGATTTCAGCTCTTATAATTGCTACACCAGATTGGAGCCTACCTTTTGAGCTTACATGTGATGCTAGTGATCATGCTATAGGATCTGTTCTTGGGAAAAAAAAGGAAAAGAAGTTGCATGTCATTTACTATGCTAGCCATACATTAAATGATGCACAACTCAATTATGCCACCATTGAAAAGGAGTTTTTAGCTATTATTTTGGCTTTTGATAAATTTAGAGCGTATTTGATTGGAGCTAAAATGATAGTTTATACTGATTATTCAGCCACTAAATACTTGTTAGAAAAGAAAGAATATAGGAATTTTATTTGGAGATTCATGACAAGAAAGGAACTAAAAATCTTGTGGCTGATCACTTGTCAAGACTTGAGTTGGGGGATGTAAAACAAGAAGAGGTCCAAATTAATGAAGACTTCCCCCCATGAGCATCTTCTTCTCCTAGCAAATATGCAGGTTCCTTGGTATGCAGACATAGTTAATTACCTTGCTTACAAGATTACTCCTCCCAATCTTTCTTATTAATAAAAGAAAATTTTTTTTCATATTGTTAAATTTTATTATTGGGAGGAGCCTTTCTTGTTTAAGTATTGTAATTACCAACTCCTTAGAAGACATGTACAGGAGGAAGAGATGGAGAGTGTTCTTCATTTTTATCAATCTTTAGAATGTGGAGGACACTTTGGTGGAAACAAGACGGTGGCACATGTATTAAAAAGCAGTTTGTATTGGCTTAACTTATTTAAAGATGCTTTTAACTTTGTTCGTCTTTGTGATCGTTGCCAAAGGTTAGGCAGTATCTCCAAGAGACATGAGATGCCATTGAACAACATTCTTGAAGTGGAGATCTTTGATGTTTAGGGCCTGGATTTGTTGGCTCAAGGGCTTTTACAACCTTAATTTTTTTATGATAAACAAAAATAATAAATCAAAATAAATTATTATATAGTATGCTTCTAAGGTCTTTTGTAGAAATTAATTCAAATGATCTCATCAAATTGAAGACTAAAGCTTATCTAAATGAGGGTCACCAAGGCTACTTGAAGAAGTGAAGAAAATGTAATTTGTGAGTTAGTCAAATTAATTGGAATTAGTTCTTTTTATAAAAATAGAAAGATAAATTATGCCTATTCTAGCTAAATTTAAAATTATCTTTCTAGCTTTGTTCAAATACCCAATTAAGAATTTTTTTTATCTCTTGAATTATTAAGAGGGAAAATTCATTTCAAATTTTATATTTCAAAATTAAAAATACATGTCCTTTTTGGTGAAGATTTTTGACAAAAGTAGATCTCAAAAACCACCTTGGGCTTTGAAATTTGAAAAGACCACCTTCTTATAAAAATACAAAAGCCCAATTTTTCCTCTCTCTTACTGCAACATTACCGCCACTTTTCTTTCTTCCCTCTCCCTCTATAATGTTAACTTCAAGTTTCTAACGGAAAGAAAAATCTGATTTGATATAAAATGGCTGGCAATTTTCTTGGCAAGGTATGAGAGAAGATTTGTATTTACTATTTTTAAATTTCAAAAACTCTCATTCAAGGCTTTCACTTCTTGTTCTTCTTTGTGCTGTAAATGCATCACATCTAAGAGAATAAGATGAACAGTATTTTTTAGAGAGATTTTTCAAAATTAATCTGAAAACCTTTTAAAATCTTTTTCCTAAGCTAAAATGGGCATAACTCTCTTTCTATTATAGGTTTGTGAAATCTAAAATAGAGTAGAGGAAAAACTTAAATGAAAAATCTTATGTGAGAAAAGCTTGTGCAGTTTGGGTAATCAAGCATCTCTCTTCTCTGTAAAGAGAAAAGCCTTGTAAGTTTTCTAGTTCTTAAATAAAAACTAGTGGGGTTAAGTTTCATCTAGTTTTTTTGACAAAAACTAGAAAGGATAAGTTTGTAAGTTCTTTGAAAAACTTATGGGTAATGGTTAGTTCTAGGTGTTGAACTATATCATTATAATAGGTTTTACTCTTACCCTTTAAAAGAGTTTGATAGTGGAGGAACTCAAGATGGATTCTTGAGGAGTGGATGTAGGCGAGAGAAGTGCCGAACCACTATAAAATTGTTTGTGTTGTTTTTCTCCTCTTTCATCTCTTGAGCATTACACATTCTCACACATTCACTTGATTATTCATCTATGTTTAATGAATCAACTCTGTAATTTGTACTGCACAATGAATACTAACTTTTGAGGTTGCTTAATTAGTTGATGTCTTGCAATATTTCTGCAGACTGATTTCAGTGAGCTATATTCTGCAATAGTTAAGCGATTTGCTCTAATGCAAGTGACAAACGAGATTGAATGTTTAAATGCTTTATATATTATTGCTATCTGATCTAAGTTGGTATAATAGTTGCTTCTGCTCTGATTATAATATTCTTGAAAAAGATAATTTTTTTTTAAAATCAATTCACGCCCCCCCCTCTTGGATATTTGCCTATTGGGACCTACAATCTTATATCAGAACTTGGACTCTTGATTTAAAAGGCTTAATCTCCTTAGAGTGATCCCATGGCTTCTTCCTCTAACCTTGGTGTTCATGGTCCTTGTAACAGTCTGATTTTTTTTCAGTGTCTTTTTCAGTGTCGGTGATAGTGATTTACCGGTCTGTGAATAGTACCATTGGTGCGGAACTTGGTATTATTTCGGTCCGAAAAAATTACTACGTGCGTCTAATATTTTATTTAATATTTTTGGAGCATGTTTGAATGATTTAGGTGGGTAAAAAATATTTCATGAATATTTTAGTGAATTAAGGCATTTAATGAATATTATTTCTAGTGCGGTATATTAAGGAATAAATGAGGAATTATTTTTGTGGAGTTAATTTAATTAATTGGTGGAGTTAAGTAATATTTGGAAGAGAATTAATTGATGAATATTTAGAGCCTTTGGATTAGAATACCTTGACTTGATCTAAGCCATACACATGTCAAATTTTGG
>CANUEX010140724.1:0-40954 GCA_948099535.1 Jatropha multifida | reverse complement strand
ATCACTAACCCAAAATCATTACTCAAAACCATTAAATTCATTTCTTAAGGCATTTAACCACAAAATCCCTTTTACAATTTCAAAATCTTCTTTAAAAGTCTTTGAAAAATGCTAAAACATTAAAACTCAAGGAAATGACTTTAGCCATCATCAAATTACTTATTAATAAACTCATTTAAGTTGAAAACAAGCATAAAGATCAAAGAAACACAAAGAACCTTCACCTAACTTAGGTTCGGCCACTACTTCAAATTCAAAGGGAAAATAGTTTCTCTTCAAAATAACCACACTCATTTAAAGGGAATCCATTTCAAAACTCATTTACAATCAAAAGCAAGAACAAAAATCAAAACCCTTCCTCTAAGGAGGGTTCGGCCTCTCTTGATTCAAGGGGAAGGAAATGTTTTTCTTCCCTTTTAAGCATTCTTCCATGCTTATTAATCAAGGAAAATCAATACAAAGCATCCAAATTCTCATTCCCCAACACAATTCACATTCTTCACAAAACTCATTCAAAAACCTAAAACTTGAAACTTAAAGAAAATGGAAGGGGAAATGAATTAGTAATGCACTAACCTTTAGAATAAGCTTTAAGAAGCTTAGAATGCTTCACTCTTGAGCCTTCTCCTTTCCTTTGGAGGAGGGTTCACCAATTTCTTCAAAGTAGGAGAAATTCTCATTAAATTCAAAGAATTAACACAAAAGATAGATGAAGCATGATTTAATGCATCAATTTCATGCTTAAACCTTGAATTCTACTTATAAAATCACAAAACTTAAAATTCACAACTTACTTGTTTAAGAAGAAACTCTAAATTCCTTCACTTCTAATAACTAATTCTTACTTCTTCTACTTAATTCTTAAGGTTTATTTACTAATCTATGGTTTAATTCATGGAATTTAAGGTAGTTTAGAGGTAGAGAAAATGAGCAAAAATGGAGGAAAGAAGAGGGAGAAGTTGGCGTTGGAGAGATGGAGAAGAAGAAGAGAAAGTGTTGCTTTTAAGTTGAAAAGTCAAATTTGGCTTCTTAAGTTTATGCGAAATGAAAGGCCATGATCAAGTTCTAAGTAATCTCATCCAATGGCTCTAAATATTCATCAATAATTCTTTTCTAAATATTATTTAACTCCACCAATTAATTAAATTAACTCCACAAAAATAATTCCTCAATTATTCCTTAATATACTACACTAAAAATCACTATTCATTAAATGCCTTAATTCTCCAAAAATATTCTTAAAATATTTTTTACTCTCCTAAATCATGCAAACATGCTCCAAAAATATTAAATAAAATATTAGACATACGTAGTAATTTTTTCGGACTGAAATAATACCAAGTCCCGAACCGATGGTACTATTCATAGACCGGTAAATCACTATTAACGACATTGAAAAAGACACTGATAAAACAGACTGTTACAATTCTTCCCCCTTAAAAGAAATTCGTCCTCAAATTTACTTGATATAAATAACTGCGGATGTTACTGTTGCATGTCATCTTCTCGCTCCCATGTGGCTTCCTCTGTCATATGATTCCTCTATAAGATCTTTACTAGAGGTATTCTCTTATTCCTTAATTCCTTAACCTCTCTAGTAAGTATCCTTATGGATTCCTCCTCATACGTCAAATCCGGTTCAATGGTGAGAGATTCGACTGATATAACATGCGAAGAATCTGATCGGTACCTCCGTAGCATGGATACATAAAAGACATTATGTATCCGATCCAGGTCTAGTGGTAGAGCTAGTCTATAGGCTCAAGGTCCCACACGCTCTAAAATCTCATATGGACCTATAAACCTAGCACTAAGCTTACCCTTCTTGCCGAATCTCAAGACTTTGTTCCATGGAGATACCTTCAAGAACATCCTGTCACCCACTACATACTCAATATCCTTCCTCTTAACATCGACATACGACTTCTGACGATCTGAAGCCACTTTCAACCTTTCCCTTATGACTCTAACCTTATCCTCTGCTTCTCGGATCAAATCAGGACCCATTATCTTACCCTCACTAAGCTCCGTCCAATATAGAGGTGTCCTACATCTCCTACCATACAAAGCCTCAAATGGAGCCATCTGAATACTCCACTGATAATTGTTGTTGTAGGGAAACTCAGCAAACCGAATATGCTTCTCCCAACTGCCTCAAACTCTATCACACAAGCCCTCAACATGTCCTCAAGCACCTAAATCACCCGCTCTGACTGACCATCGGTCTGCGGATGGAAGGCTGTGCTAAAGTGCAGCTAGTACCCAAAGCCTCATGTAGCTTCTTCCAGAACCTCGAAGTAAACCTCGGATCTTTATCAGAGATAATGGAAGAAGGAACTCCATGCAGTCTCACAATCTCATCAATGTAGAGCTCCGTGTATTGCTTCATCGTATAGTCGGTCCTAATTGGAAGAAAATGCGCTGACTTAGTCAATTTGTCGACTATGACCCAAAGAACATCTTTCTTCCTAGGTGTAGTAGGCAAACCAACCACAAAATCCATGGTAATCCTATCCCATTTCCACTTAGGAATAGAGATAGGGTATAGTAAACCCGATGGGACT
The DNA here is from genome assembly GCA_948099535.1 of Jatropha multifida. Taxonomy (NCBI): domain Eukaryota; kingdom Viridiplantae; phylum Streptophyta; class Magnoliopsida; order Malpighiales; family Euphorbiaceae; genus Jatropha; species Jatropha multifida. The sequence goes on along the minus strand of CANUEX010140724.1, from coordinate 38,390 downwards.
TGATACTCTGCTTTAAACTGCTGACAGGCCAAGCATCTCGACACAAAATCTGCAATGTCCCTCTTCATAACCGGCCACTAATACTGCATCCTCAAATCCTGATACATCTTATTACTGTCTGGATGCATAGAATACGAACTACTATGGGCTTCCTCTAAGATACTCCTCTTTAAATCTGAGATCTTAGGCACACAAATTTGATCCCCAAAGTACAAGTAGTCATCTCTAACCTTAAATCTCTTCTTCTTACCCTCTCTGGCTAGGCCTTTCCACAAGGCAATAATCTCATCACCTTGTTGGGCATCTCTAATCTACTGTAGTAGGTTAGGTCTCACCATAAGCTCTGCTACAAGAGCACCATCTCTAGCCATAGATAAGCGTGCATTCATAGCATGAAGAGCAACTAATGCCTTTCTACTGAGTGCATCTGCCACCACATTTGCTCTACCCAGATGGTAATCAATGGTGAAATCATAGTCCTTAAGTAGCTCTAACCATCTACGTTGCCTCAGGTTAAGCTCTCTTTGCGTAAGCAGATACTTAAGGCTCTTATGATCCGTATACAAGTGACATCTCTCACCATACAAGTAATGCCTCCAAATCTTCACGGCAAACACAATAGCTGCTAACTCCAAATCTTCAAGGCAATCTCATGTGGCTTAAGCTATCGAGAAGCATAAACAACTACCTTGCCCTCCTGCATAAGCACACACCCCAAACCATTATGCGAAGCATCACTATAAACATCATATGGTCTGCCTGGAGCTGACTGTGTCAAAACTGGAGCCTCAGTAAGCATCGCCTTAAGCCTCTCAAAACTACTCTGGCATCTATTAGTCCACTCAAAATGGACATCCTTACGGAGAAGTCTAGTCAATGGGGCTGTAATAAGAGAAAACCCCTTGACAAACCTCCTGTAATAACCAGCTAAACCTAAGAAACTGCAGATCTCTATGACATTCTTAAGTGGCTTCCAATCAAGCACTGCCTCAATCTTCTTCTAATCCACCCGAATACCCTCTACAGAAACAATATGCCCTAAGAAGGTAATCTCAGTCAACCAAAACTCACACTTATTGAGCTTAGCATACAATCGTCGATCTCTCAAAGTTTGTAGAACCGTCCATAGGTGATGATTATGATCCTCTCTAGTCGGAGAGTATACTAAAATATCATCAATAAAAACCACCATGAACTGATCCAAGTATGGATGGAAGACCCAGGTATCAGATCCATAAACACCGCTGGAGCATTAGTCAATCCAAATGGTATCACTAAAAACTCATAGTGGCCATATCGATTCCTGAAAGCATTCTTAGGCACATCTGACTCTCTAACTCTCAACTGATGATACCCCGATCTCAAATCAATCTTCGAAAACATAGTGGCCCCTCTCAACTGATCAAACAAATCATCTATCCGAGGCAATGGATAACGATTCTTCACTATTACCTTATTAAGTTGTCTATAATCAATACACAATCTCAAGGTACCGTCCTTCTTCTTCATAAACAATACTGGAGCACCCCAAACAATACACTAGGTCTAATGAAACCTAGGTTGAGCAACTCCTGAATCTGAATCTTCAACTCCCTCAACTCAGTAGGAGCCATCCGATATAGACCAATGGATATCGGTGTGGTACCCAGCATGACCTCGATACTAAACTCAACCTCTCTCGCAGGAGGCCAACCAGGCAACTCCTTAGGAAATATGTCTGGGAAGTCACATACCATCAGAATCTCATGGACAATGGGAGATCTCAGCTCGGGCTCAAGTACACAGGCTAAGAACGCCTCACAGCCATGTTGTATCATCCTCCTAGGAGTACTGGCTGAAATAACATTAGAGAGATAATCCATCCTCTCCCCCCATAACAACAATCTCCTCTCTAGACGGAGTCTGAAGTGTAATCCTCTTACGTCTACAGTCAACAATCACCCAAGGGACTAGTAACCTCAACACTGTGCTCTAGTGCGTCAGCATGCATACTACCCAGTCTACCCACATTTATGCATATATATGAATGCATGGAGCCTGAATCAGTCAAAGCAAGTACAAGAGTGTCAAAGATGGAGAAAGTATCTGCTATGATGTCTGGAGCATCCTGCTGCTTCTTGATCCTGATGGCATAAGCCCTCGTCGGTGCTCTAGTCTCTAGTCTATCCACAGTCTCAGAAACTAGCCTCTGACTCCCAGTACCATGTGCCTCACCATGGCCTCTACCTCTGCCTCTCTGAACATAAGGAGTTGGCCTCCTAACCTGGTGAGCTAAACTAGTCACTATCATAGGGCAATCCCTAATCATATGCTCTGTGGACCCACATCTAAAGTAAGCTCTCATAGCTCCCCAACACACCCCAACATGTCTCTTACCACACTGAGCACATGTCGATAAGCCTAGCCATGTGGCACCTCCACCACTAGCAACAAATGTAGCCTGAGGGGCTGATCTTGTAAATGTACCCTGACCAACTCTCTAACCTGGTCTAACTCCCATCTGTGATCCACCTTTAAACCTCTTGCTACTAGACTAGACCCCTAAAGTCTGTCCAGACGTAGCACCCTAAAATCTCTTATACTAACTACTCTGCTGGGTCGTCAGACCTCTGGCCTGTCTCTCATTCCGGATAATCTCAAGCTTTATAGCAGTCTTCACCAATGAAGCTAATGTGGTGTGGGGCTGGGATGTCAAGTGCATCATGTACTCATCAGGTAACCCCTTCCTAAACCGTTTACACCTATTTGCCTTAAAAGGGATCAACTTAGAAGCATACCTACTCAACCGCAGAAACTCCCGCTCATACTAGAAAATAGGCATCCGACCCTGCTTGAGCTCGAGGAACTCTGCTATCCTCTGATCCTTGTAAAGCTCCCCCACATACTTCCCCCGAAACTCAAAGAGAAAGAAATCCCAGGTAACATCCTTAGCTCTCAATATCTTAACCAATGACTCCCACCATAGGTAAACCTCTTCCTTTAGTAAGGAAGTAGCACAAAAGAATGAAGTTGAAGGATGAGAAGGATGAAGATGATGATGAGGAACAAAAGAAAGAAAAGGAGTTTGCGGAAAAGAAGTTAGGAAAATCAAGTTTAGAAAAGGAGATGCAGGAATTAGAAAAGGAGAAAGTAAGTTTAAAAAAAGAAAAAGGAAGTTTAGAAAAGGAAAAAGAAAAATTAGAAACAACAAGCAAAGAAAAGGAAGCAGAAAAAGTGATTGAAGTGGAAAAAGGAGCAAGGTTCTAGAAAGTAGAATTGGAAAAGGAGTCAGAAACTGGAATTAGAACAGAAACAGGAGATAAAGCAAAAGAGGAGCTGAATGTTTCCCAAGACAAAGGTGATCTTTTGGGAGGAATTAAATCAGAAAAAGAGAAGAAGGAAGAACAAGAAATGGAGGCTGAAGGTGCTAGCGATGCGGAGACTGAGAAGCTAGATCTTAGTGATGAATAGGAAATAGAACTGGGTGCATAATAAATAGTAGAGAAAGAGGCTAAAGTTAGAAAGACTCTTATAGATGTGTCTGGACAAAAAAATAAAGAGGCAGTCCTATTGGAAATGGAGAAGAGCCTTATCGAAAAACACAATAAGGAACTTGAGGCAAGTATTAAGCATGGGAAGGCAGTAATGGAGCATACCAGATCTCTTGTTGACTCTATGGAAAGGATGAAGAGCCTTAATGAAAGAAGACTTGCCATTCTCAAAGTCAAGACTGCAGCTTTCTCTCTGTCCTCTGAAAGGCCAAAGAGGTACAAGCATACAGCTCAAGGGACCATCTACAAAAGCTGCAAACCTTCTCTTCACACTTCGGTCAAAAGACCTCACACTTCCTCTGCTGCCCAAAATCTTCGAAGCCCCAAAAAGCCCATAATTGAGTTTGACAGCCAATAGCTTCTTCTCAATCTTCTTTGATTGAATGTTGATTGATAACCTGTTGTGTTTGCTGTGTGCTACCTTAGTATTTTTTTTTGTTTGGTGTGTTGTTTTTATGTTTTGAGATCATTTATATAATTCCCTATTTTTTATGTTGTAATTAGTTCATGTTGTTTTGGAACTTTCTATTGAAATTTATTCCTTTGTTTCATATATGTGTTATAAGTTATTCCTTGATATATCTTTTTTGTGATTGATTCTTAACCCTCTTTTATGATGACAAAAAGGGGGAGGACACTGCATATTTTCTTGAAAAACACAATACATTCTTGAGTTTTGAACTCTACACTATCATGTTCTAAAACTATGAATTATTTTGTTCTAATGTTATGACTTTGTGTTCCAATGTTGTGAATAGAATATGTTTTTCTCAAGGAATGTCTTTGACTGTTAGACTTTAGAACTTTCTTTTAATTCTAAATTCAGTTTCTAATCTCTATTTTGTTCTATATCCCTTAAGCTTTATTTGCACTTATTCAGGGGGAGTTTATGTAAATTCTAATTTTTTTTGCTTCATGATAAATCCATTGAATTTATGACTTATATTTTATTGGTATGCATAAATTTGGGGGGAGCACATGTTTTTATTGTTAATAAATTTATTGATTTTGTCATCATTAAAAAGGGGGAGATTGTTGGCTCAAGGTTAATTTCTCCTCTTGATTTTGATGATTATTTAAACCAAATAAATTTATATATTAATTTTTGTGCTAAAGAAATTTTATGCAGAAATTATTATTGAAGATTATTGAAGAAAATATATTCCTACTTTCAAGACCTTTATTTGAAAACCATGAAGTTTATTGAAGGATTATTTTTGGTTAGTATTATTTTGTGTCTTAGGAATTTAATGTAGGATTGAGAGTAAATAATATTATAAGCACAAATTAAATTTTTCTCTCTCTTAAAAATTATTTTTAAATGATTTTGAATAAAGAAATTAAAAGGAGATTGGCCAAATGATTTTCTCCACGTTTTTCCATTCAAAATATTTTTGGAGTAAAAGTTTTGATGGCTATTTAATGTGATTCTGAACAGTTGTTCTATTTCTAAACATAGCTGTCAGATTCTATTATAGCTGTTTGGTTTCTGATCTTAATTCAACACATGTTTTACTGCAACAACTCTCCATATTTAAAGTTGGCAGGTGTGGTTGTTAAACCTAAGTGACAAACCTCTTAAATGCACTCCATGCACTGCCTTTTTTAGCCAAATGTGATAGAGTATTAAATGATTTTATCTCCAACATTAATGAAAGCAGAACTGTCATCTCTCTATAAAAAATTTTTTCTCTCTCAAAGTTAACGTTGGATGTAGGAGCCATTGTTCAAGCTTTCAAAATCTCTACAAGCTATCTCTCTTCAACCCCCTTCATTTTCTTTTCATCTTTAATCTTCAAGAGATATTTTACAAGTGAAAAGGAATTTATTTTCAACTCTTTCTGAAGAACAGATCTTCATTTCTGATTTCAAATCTGTTTTCTGTTCTTTCATTCTTATAATTGCATCTCTCTCTTTCCATATAAATTGTTGTAATCTATTGTGGTTAGAGTACTTTAAACGAAATATATTTGTGTAATAGGTTAGTTGAGAAGCTATAGTGTTATAGTTTATCAAGCAACCTTCTCCTCGAGTGATTCTAATGTTTGGATCTGAGTTTTCTGATTTCTGCAAAACAGAAAAGGGTAGAAGTTAGCTAGAACCTATGTAATCTAGTGGGTTAAGGTTAGATTTAGGTGTTAATTCTATTTCCTTGTAATTGTTTGTTTGTCTCTTACCCTTGAAAAGAGATAACATAGTAAAGGATCTTAAGATGCGTCTTGGGGAGTGGATGTACGCGAGTTAGTGCCGAACCACTATAAATCTCTGTGTCTATCTTCTTTTATTTTCTGAAGTTTTGCTTGATTATATTCTGATTGCACAAATGTTAAATTTTCAGAAATACAAAGTTGTTTAAAGTTTAATTTTTAAACATGAATAAGCTTTATCTTTGTGGAACATTAGAACTCTAGATTTCTGTATTGTGATCATCTCAAGTTCTAATTTGCCATTCTATATTCAGTTTAGTTCATAATTTGAGTTATAATCCATTTTCTAATCTTACAGAAGCTTTGTGAAGAAGTTTTAGACACAATAACTATTCTTCATAGAGTCTTTCTAATCTTGTGGTAGCTTTGTGAAGCAGTTCTAAACATGATAACTTCACTTCACAGAGTTGTTCTAATCTTGTAGAAGATTTGTGAACCAATTCTAAAATCAATTGTTGTCTTTCCCATAGTTGTTCAAATCTTGGAATTGTGTTGTGAGAAAGTTCTAAACTCAATAACTGTCTCTCATAAATACATTCTAATTTTGCTGCAACAGAATTTTGATTTGGTGTATTAAAATCAAAACTTTTAGAAAACCCAAAATTCACCCCCGCTCTTGGGTTGTGCCATGTATAAATGAGACCCACTCGCAGTTAGGATGATGAATTTATATTTGGTTATGTAAAAGTCATTGTGTACTGATAAATAACTTGTGAAGTATTTTCTAAAAATTTAGTTTGACCATATTATCACTGATGAGTTATGCATTAAAATATATTTTTATTAAATGAGTGTAGGCCCAAGCTATGATTTATACATGATATTGAGGTTGCGCTAGGGTTGATAATTGACTGATATTTGAATAATGTCATAATATAGGCTACTATTTCCAGAGTCAGATGATGACAAGGTCAGATTTTCCATAGTTTAGGCTCACAATGGACCTCGGGAGCCTTAAGCATACCTAGGTCCTAGTGTCAATCCGGCCCACGGTTTTGGGTCATGACATAATGGTGAATATAAAGTTATGGGAATTGGTGATGTGAAAATCAAGATGTTTGGTGGGTGTATTTGTACAATTTTTTATGTCAAATATGTTCCATCACTTTGAAAAAGTTTTTATCTTTGGAAAAGTTCGATAAACAAGGTTTAAAGTTCATTGGTGGGAATCATCCATTGAATGCATTACTAAAATAATGAAGGGGGAACTAGTTGGCAATTTATATAGGCTAGTTGGTGAGACTATTATGAGAGAAGCTGTTGTAGTAAATGCAAATTCTAAACTTTGATGTTTGGCACAAGTTCTTAGGAAATATAAATGAGCATGAAATATAGGTTCTGTCTAAAAGAAACTTCCTTCCTCATTTTAAGTCTATATCTTTAACTTTCTCGGAAGATTGTGTTCTCGAAAAACAACATAGAATCACTTTATCCTTATCTATTCATAAGAGTAATAATTTCTTGATTTGATACATGATGATACATGTGAAGCACCTATAGCTTCCTTGGGTGGGTGTTTGTATTTTGTCACTTTCATAAATGATTTTTCTCATAAGGTGTGGGTATATTTGGCAAAAAGAAAATATGATGTTTTTGAAAAATTTAAGGTTTTCAAAGCATTAGTTAGAAAACCAAAAAGACGTAAAAATTAGGAGTCTTAGAAATGAAATAATGGAGGAGAGTTTTATTCTAAAGTGTTTGAAATTTTTTGCACCAAATGTGGTATTACAAGATAACTAGCAGTTCTTAGAACAACACAACAGAACGGTGTTGCTGAGAGAATGAATAAAACTCTCCTGGAATGGGTTAGAAGCATGTTGAGTACCCTAAAATTTGAAAAGAATTTTTTTTTTTTGGGGGTGGGGGGAGGGTGAAGGTTTGAACACTACTTGTTTTTTAGTTAACCGAGCACCAACAGTTTCTCTTGATTTAAAAGCTCGTAAAGAAATTTGGACTGGTAAACTTGCTAACTACTCTTTCATTCATGTGTTTGGTTGTGATGCCTATGTTTAAGTTCCAAAGGAAAAGAGTGCTAAACTTCATATGAATTCAAAGAGATGTATTTTTCTTGGCCATGCAACAAGTATAAAGGGGTACAGATTATAGTATCCTACTGCCTATAAAATCATAATTAGCCGCAATATGATATTTAATGAAGAATCTTTGTTGGATACAACTAAAAAGCAATTTATAGATAAAGTTTTAGTTGACCAAGACATTGAAAGTGGTTTGGAAGACTTTAATGGAGTTGAAGCTAGTCATAATCAAGGTGATTCAAAATCTGAATTTGGTGAGAATATGGATCCTTGAGTGACACATGAGGAATCTGTACTTGATGATTCTTATTGATCATCAAGTCGTCCTTAAGAGAAATATTAGAATTCCAGCAAGGTATGATGATTTCATTACATCTTTTAATTTAGAGTCTAATTATATTGGCGCTTATGTTTCTATAGTAGAACAACATGAACATCTCTCTTTTAAAGAGGCTTATGAATCAATAAATTTAGAAAAATGGAGATATTCCATGATACAGGTGATAGAGATATATTATTAACCATGCAAATGTAATAGTATAGTTTTGATGTTTTTCTTTGAATAATTATTTCTATGTATTTAATTGGAGATTTGCATTAAATGAATAAATTTTTCAGCGTATTTTATAATAATAGTGTTAATACATTTTGTATATATCTAATTGGACCAAATAGAGAATGATTGTTTTATACTGACTATTAAAACAAATTTTCTAGAACATTAGAAATAAGATTTATGCTCTTAATCTTCATTTAATTAATATGAGCAAGTATACATTTTTTGTGCTTTAATATATTAAAGAGTGTTTCATTTATTAGGACAATAATTCTCACTGAATTGGGCAAAGACAACTTGTATTTGTGAAATATTAATTAATAATAGAATCCATGTCTTAGTTAGAGAATAATGATGCACTTTAAGTAAGCTTATAAGGTTTCATTGTGTAAGCCCTACAGGTGGATTTTTAATCCAACACATAAAATAAGTGAAGAGACAATCTTAAAGATTAAAATTGTTATTTGAATAAATTGTCAGTGATTTATTTTATTTGACAAGCATTTGCAATCTTAACATGGGGAACATAAGATATTATGTTATGGAAAGTTAAATTGATAAGGAATTCAATAATGAATTTATTATGGAATATTTTATGATTAATTATAATAAGAATATACTGGTCCTATATGGATTCTAATTGCGTGGGTAATAGAATAATTGATCTTATTGTTTGCTTTCCACGCAGATAGGAGATTTTATTTTCATTTTTGAATACACGTTGTTTTTTAGAGATAATAGTGGATTCAGAGAAAAATGCAGTAGACACTATGTCTTTTTGCCCACTCAGAAAAATAAGATTCATATAATCAATTAAGATCACACAGTAGAAGATTGTAGGATGACTTGAAGAATTTTGGAAATTAGTCCACTAAGCGATTCTATGCTACAATAGGTTGGTTCTTATGTGATTTCTGTTTTTGTTTGCTTTCATACTTGTTTCAATCATGGGTTGTTTACGCTACATAATTCCCGGCTCCCATCAACAGGAGATGGAGTCTTTGTATAGAAATAATACGTGAGATTTTCTCAAACTACCAAAAGGCAAAAAGCAATCTAGTTTGATTGGTTTACAAAATTACGATGGAAAAGTTTAAAGCTCGGTTGGTAGTGAAAGGATATGCTCAAAAACCAGGTATTGATTTTGATGAGATTTTTTCTCCTATTGTTCGCTTAACCACTATTAGAGTTGTGTTGGCTCTTTCTGCTGTTTTAGACTTGAAATTAGAACAACTTGATGTAAAAATAACTTTTTTCACATGGAAATCTTAATGCAGAAATTTTTATGACATAATCTAAAGGCTTTCTAGAAGAGAATAAGAAGAATTTGGTTTGTTAATCAAACAAATCACTTTACGATTTAGAGCAAATGCCTCGGTGTTGGTATAGGTGATTTGATTCCTTCATTATAAGTTTTGGATTTTCAAAGAAGTAAGGTTGATCATTGTGCTTACTTCTAAGATTATAAAGATGGTTGCTTTGTATTTTGCTATTGTTCGTAGATGACATGATTGTTGGAGGTAATAACATGAAATACATTACTACTCTTAAAACTTAATTAGTTGGGGAGTTCGATATGAAAGACTTGGGAGTTGCAAATCAAATTCTTGAGATGAAGCTGATGAGAGAGAGGAACGATAGGAAAACCTGGATGACACAAAGACATTATTTGGAAAAGATTTTACAATAATTCAATATTCAAAATGTCATATTAGTTAGTTCTTCATTTCCTACTCATTTAAAGTTATCTTCAAGTCAATCTCCCAGTAATGAAGAAGAGAAGGCAATTATATCTCAAGTCCCATATTCATCAGCAGTGGGTAGCCTTATATTTTTTGTGGTATCTACAAGACCCGATAGCGCAGAAACAGTTGGAGTTTTTAGTAAATGTATGACCAAACTAGGTCATGATCATTCGACAACTGTGAAGTTGACCTTTAGATATTTAAAGGGACTTCAAATTTGGGCTTTTGTTACATTATGCAAATTTGAACTATGTTGGTTATGTGGATTCGAATTTTTGCTGGTGATTTAGACAAAAGAGGTTTACTTCTGGTTATACTTTCTCTATGGCAGGAGATGCTATAATTTAAGAGTCAAAGTTATAATCAATTGTGGCTGTTGTTATTGAAAGATGAAAAATAGAGGAAAGGAATTGATAGATAGGTAAAAACTAATAGAGAGAAGTAAGAAATTACAAAATCTAACACATCCCATTCCATATCAGCTTTTGGTTTAAATAGCTGAGTTATAAACAAAAAGCTAATAAAAGTTCAGAAAAATCAATAAGCCTAATTGTGATTCCTAAAAATCACATAACAAATAACAATCCCCTTTAGAATAGGATTAGATATTGACTAGGCTTTTATTTAAAAAAAATAAAATAAAAATAAATATAGAAATCACGTGCAAAAATTAAAGCAAACATTTGACACTCCTTGTTTTAAGAATAGCAAACCCCAATTCTTTTTTATAGAATCTCAAACTTGCTAATTGAAAGTGGCTTCATGAACAGGTCTGCTAGCTAGTCTTCATAAATGCAATAAACCAACTAGCTTGGTCTTCCCATGAAACATTGGTGATCTCGACACATGTCTGTTAAGAGTAAAATCTGATAAAGCTAAAGAATTTGTTTTGGGCTTGTTCTTTTCTCGACCTATGGTTGTTGAAGAGAAAAAGAATGTGAGCTCATTGGAAAGGAAGCTCTAACCTTGGACTTGTTAGAGAGAGTCTGGATCTCAATTTAGTTGGTAATAATTCTTTTTCTTTTATTTCATGATAAAAGCCTTCAATTTGTAGAGGAATACAAGTATTAATTAAAGTAATTCTACTAGAATTAGATCTCTTACCATAAATAAAATACGAAACTACTATATGATAAGACTAGTAAATAGAAAGAGAACTAAATAGGAAGATTATAAAATAGGAGATCTCCTACCAAAAGAAAATAGGAAACTACTAACTAAGAAGACTACTAAATAGTTGATCTTCTGCTAAAAATAAAATAGGAAACTGCTACATATGAAGACTAAATTGCAACCTTTTGTAATTGCATCTCTAACATTACTCCCCTCTCAGAGAAAGAGCTTGTCCTCAAGCTTGAGAAGTGCTTCTAAGTTGGGTTTGTTGCTGGCCCATAATTGCATGGGAGTCTGCATCCAGATCTAATATTTCTATCTGAAATAATTTTTTACACTAATGCCCAATGGAATATAGTTTTTCACAATTATAGCATAGTCCTTTGGTCCATCTTTTAGTCATTTTGTCCCAGTTTAGTCGCTTCACAAAAGGAGTGGAAACATTACTAATGTTGTCAATACTTGTTGTCAATGATGCTCCCATGTTTTTAGTAGAATGAGCTATTGAAGGACCCATTATTATATTCCTAAATTGCTCCAATAATTGTATCCTTTCAAAACCTCTTACCTAGTTCATTATAGTAACCAAATTAGGTGGTTATGCGTTTCGATATCCAACCTTATGGCTTCTGATAATTCTACTATAAAAAGATTGACTTGTTGGTCATTCTTGATTGTTGTAGCTCTTGCTAACAACACCTAGAATTGCCTTTGGTTCTCATCCATAGAACTTGTTTGTATTAAATTGATTAATTCACCCAAAGGATTGCCCTTCATGCATGGAATAAAATGAAAGATTGCAATAGCTTTTGAAAACTTTACACGAGATTCCACGTTCTTCTTGTTCTAGTCTATAATACCATAGTTGTGCTTCTCCAACCATATGAAATGCTGCAAAATCCACTTTTATCAACCTCTTGCATTTTTTTGATTAAGAAAAAATTGTCCACACCTATGAAGCTGACTTAATGGATAATCAGACCCATTGTATGAAAGGAAATCCAATTTAGTGTATCTCGGAATTGTCGTGGCAATAACACTTGTCTTGAACTTTCCTCAACTCCACCATTTTTGTTTTATAGAGTTGAATTGCTACTTGTCTCCTTGATTCCCTTATTTCAATTTCTGGTTGATCCGTTAAGAAGTTCCTGTACTTGTCGAGTCAGATTCTACAGCTGGGTTTCAAGTTGAGATTTAACTTGGAGCATTTGAGCTTTATTATGTGCCTGTAGTTCTTGTCAAAGAGCTTTGATCCTATTAATTGAATCTCCCATGATGCTTGGCTTTAATACCAAATTATTATTTTCACCCACCCAAGATCTCGTCACAAGTCTATTAAGAGTAAAATATGATTCAAAAGCTAAGCTTTTCTTTAGGATTTGTTCTTTCCTCGATCTATGGTTATTGAAAAGAAAAAGAATGTGAGCTAATTAAAAAGGGAGCTCTAACCTTGGATTAATTAGTGAGAGTCTATATATCAATTCAGTTGGTAATAATTCTACTTCTTTTATTTCATGATTAAAACCTCCAATTTATAGAGGAATATAAGTACTAATTAAAGTAATTCTACTATAATGAGATCTCCTACCATAAAAAATTAGGAAACTATTAAATGGCAAGACTAATAAATGGAAAGACAGCTAAATAGGAAGATTATAAAATAGGAGATCTCCTACCAAAAGAGAAATAGGAAACTACTAACTAAGAAGACTACTAAATAGTTGATCCCCTATCAAAAATAAAGTAGGAAACTACTAAATAAGAAGATTAAATTGCAACCTGCCGTAATTACATGTCTAACAATTGGATTATTTGAAATTGCAATAGCAACTTGATTGTCAATAAAAATCTTAGTGCTTTCTTTTTGCTCCATGTGTAAATCACACAAGACTTCTTCAACTTTATTTGTAGTTACTGCTGTAAATTCTACATCTACAGTTAATGGTGCTATAATTTTCTATTTGTTGGAATACTATGGGAAAACTCTTGACGTGCTTTTCATATCATTACCTGATCCAGCTAATCACTATTTGAAAAACAATACAACTCAAAATTTTCACACCTTTTAAATTTAATTCCATAATCAACAATAGCTTTGACAATCCTTAATATTCTTTTCGTTGCAATTAAATGCATTTCACTAGGATAATGCATGAATTGAGATAAGTGACTTACAACAAATAGAATGTGAAGCCTTGTTGTTATGAGATACATCACGCATCCAATCAAGCTCCTATAATAACTTTCATCAACTTTATCAACTCCATCTTCCTTTAGCTTTTCCTTTTGATTCATTGGTGTGCCTATCACCTTTTATTCTTCCATTTGAAATATTTTCAAGATTTCCTTTACATTTTTTCCTGATAGATGAACAGTTCATTTTCTCCTTGCCTAATCTCCATTCCAAGAAAATAGCTCATGAGACCAAGATATGTCATTTCAAAAACCTACATAATTTCCTTTTTAAACTCTTCAATCAACTTTGCATCATTTCCTATCACCAAAAGACTATCAACATAAAGAGACACAATGAGAGTGTCATTGTCTTTATATTTCACATAAAAAGTGGCTTCAAACAAGCTGAACAAAACCAAGGTCTAATAAGTGTGCATCTATCCTACTATACCAAGCTCTCAACGCTTGCTTCAAGCCATATAGAGCCTTTTTTAGCAAGTACACCATATTTTCCTCACCTTGCTTCACAAATCCTTTGGCTTGCTCTACATATATTTTCTCTTATAGGATGCCATTTAAAAATATTGATTTGACATCCAGCTGAAACACTTTTCATCACGTTTATGTTGATAATGTAAGCAGCAACATGATTGTATAATTTTGCAACAAGAGCAAGGGTATCAAAATAATGAACGCCATATATTTGAGCATACCCTTTAACAACAAGTCTAGCCTTATGTTTTTTTTTTATGGAGGTATCTTCATTCAACTTTTTTTTGAACATCCATTCGACACCAATCACTTTTCTTCTTTCAAGTTTCTTAACTAGGTCCTAAGTTTTATTTTTCAATCATAAATAGCTCGTCCTTTATCGCTTTCTTCCATTTTGAATCCTATAATGCTTCTTTAGGACCACCAAGTTCATAGATTGCCATATTACATCCTGCATAGATTTCTAAAAGTGACCTTTTACCTTTAATTGGAGGATTGTCTTGCCATGGATCTTTTAATTTTTCTTCAGTAACACCTTTTGGTTCTTTCAAAGTAGTGTCCTTTTGAAAATTATTCCAGAGCCATTGTTCATCCTCATTAAAGTGTACATCCCTAATGATTGTCATTTTTTTTAAGATGATACACTTTATAGGCTTTAGAGACTGAACTATAACCTACAAAGATACTCAAAATTGCCTTCTTGTCAAGCTTTTCACATTTAGTCTGTGGCACATGAATAAAACACACATAACCAAATATTTTAAGAAATCTTAATGAAGGTTTAGACCCATATCAACCTTCAAACTGAGTTTTATCTTCTAAAGCCTTCGTCAAAAGTGGATTATGTAAAAATACTGATGTGTTGGCTACCTCTGTCTAAAAATTTTTTTATAAATCTTTCTTGTGCAACATGCATCTAGCCATCTCCATTATCAATCTATTCCTTCTTTCACTAACTCCATTCTATTCTAGAGTGTATAGGGATATGTTGATGTTTAATGTCATCTTCTTCATAAAAAAAATTAAACTCTACTAAAGCATATTCTTTTCATCAAACTGCAACACTTGAATCTTACAACCACTTTGATTTTCTACCATTTTCTTGAACTTCCAAAATACTCTTGCAACTTGGAATTTGTATTTTAATAAAAAATCCAACACTTTCTTATGAAATCATCAATAAAAAGAATGTAGTAGAGAGTACCTTGTAATGATGGCATTCTTTGAGGTCCAACAACATTTGTACAAATAAGTTACAATTTTTTAAAAGCTCTCTAGGTTGATTTTGCAAATTGCAACCTACTTTGCTTACCAAATTGATGGGAAATATAATTTGGCAAATAATCATCAAGCTACGATAGTCCCTTGCCATATCACATTTTTATAATTTTATGACAAATTTTCGTGTTGATGGATTTGGTGAAATAAGCTGTCTGTATAGGATCATATGCAAAGCTTCTCCTTTTCATTTTAACCTTTAAAATTTCTTTTCTAGATGTGTAAAAAATGAGACAATGAAAATTTCAAAGGATACTTTAAATCCTTTGTCTAACAACTAGCCAACACTCAATAGATTTTGATCAATATCAGGTACATAAAAAACGTGAAAAATTTTTTTTTTCCTGAGTTGGTTGTAATTGCAACCGTTTCAATTCCTTTTATAGTTAAATAGCCTCCAGTGTGTATTCTGATTCTCTTGATTTTTGGAAAGCCTCAAATCTTTAAAGAGAGTGTTGCTGAAAGTCATGTGATTCGCACAACCAAACTCTAATCAACCAACCTTCTAAAAAATTTTTAATTAAAAAGATGTTGCTATTAACATCTGATCTTCTTCTTCATCAGCAAACTGAGTAGCTTCACCTTGGCTTTGGACCTCATTATTGAGAATCATAGGTTTATGTCTGAGGACGACAAGCTTTCATGCATGTCTCATGGTTTTCTCAGGACTCACTTGAGAAAACCGAATCAAACAGGTTTAGTTCATCTTAATTCATAAAATTATTTATCCAACCCATTTTAATCATTAGAGAAGTGATTTTCTTATTTTGGTAAAGTTTTAAAAATTTTGGAGTTGCCACCCTAAAACTGAGGAAAAATTCTCAACTTAATAAATTCATTGGAATTAATTAATCCGGTTCTAACCAGAGTGAGTTTGAGAGTTGGGTATGGAGATGGGAAGGTGTTAGACACCCATTCCGGCCAATCTAAATCGGTCTCCTAATTGTCCATATATTTATTTATTTATTAATTGCGATATTAATTTAAATTGATATGTAACACTATTTTTCTGCAATTTTTGAAAACAATGTCATTCAAACATATTATCATCATCTAAACATTCATCTAACCATAAAAAATAAACAAATAAATTGGGGGAGGAGAAAAGCATTACAATCCTTCCGAAAATGCATTCTGCCCATCAATCCCTCACATATTCCTAATCTCATTAATCGATTCAAATCAACATAAATAAAATTATTTAAAAATAAATAAAATTATAGTTAATCTATTATAAGTCAATTAATATATATGAATTCTCAATAAATTACATCAATAATATTACAAACTCATTAAACAAATTACAAATTACATAAACAGATCACAAAAACATTAATCAAGAAAATAAATATAAATAATCATAAAACAAACACTCGTACAATATATAAAAATTATGAATGCAAGTATTAGAATAATAAAATCAAGATAAAAACGTTAGATCGACAACAATTAAAGAGCATTAAAATTAATTATACAAAATTAAATATGAAATAATTAAATTAACAATAATAATAATAATAAAATGACAGAAATTTAAAGTATATAATATAAGTATTATAGATATATTAATATATTATATAGAAGCAGAAATTAAAAATGTATAAAATAAATATTAGTAGACTTACAATGTTAGCGGATTTAATAATTATAATAAAGTTTCAAGCTCATGATCTCAATCTTCATGTCAGAAAGATGAATAAAATTCATAAATTTTAGCAAGAAACAATGTTATTATTATCAACGTACTCATCTGGATACAAAAAATGAGTTTTACGTCGTAGCTCAACTTACTTCGATCTCGAAATCTAGGCACGATTTAGGTATTTTCTGTGCTTATGAGTTTCACACCACTAGAAGTGACTCACATCCCATTCCAAAGTAATTGGACATCATAAATACTAAAAGAACAGAAGAACACAATTTTACAAACTTCTAGGAAGCTGTGACGTGAGTCACAGGGTATGAATCACGTTATAACACTTGTGGCATATGCCACAGGAGATATGGTGTGAGTCACCAAGTGACTCACGCTATAGCAGCCTAAAAAGCTGCAAAATGGCCTGAATGTGGGTTTCTCGCGCAAATGACTTAAAAAAGTGATGATTTAAAGGAAAAACATAAAGGGAATGAACTAGAAATGATAATTAGATGAAGATTAGACTCTCAGTTACCTTGTTTTGGAGGAAATTTGTTGGTTTGTTCAAAGTTGATGAAGAACACCTCAAGCACTTTGATTTTAGATGATGATCCGAGCTTGTGTTGTTGATTTGATGTTTCTGGAAGTCTTTTGGTGAATCTAAACTCACTGACTATGTATTGATAACACTTTCTCACTCATAAACTACCTAGAATCCTTAAAATTTTGATGTAGAGAATTGATTTTAGATTGTGTTTTGATTTTTGATTGATTTTGATTTTTTTTTATTTTTTTTATCATAGAATCCTAAGTGTCTTTTGATCTCTTAGGTTTCTTTTTCCTATCCAAATGCTAACCCTTAACCCTAATGTTAATGATGTATTTATAGGCAAATTAGCACTATTCACTACCTATGTGGTAGGTGGGCCCCCACACGTGGGCTCCACAAATGAGCCGTTTTTTGATTTTTCATGAAATCTGTTCAAATGGTACGTGCATCAATATAGAGCATGAAAATTTATCTCGAGCAAATCACAAACTTTTTTTTTTAGCCTCGTTTTTGCACGAACCCTGAAAAAGTGAAAACGATCCAATGGATCCGATTTCTTACCCTAGGATTATTAGTTCAAGAATCGAATCAATCGAACATTACGAATTTGTTCTACCATGAGAAATGTCATCACCATTGATGGGCTCCTTAAATGCCATTAGTGGGCCTTACCAGCAAATAGACCTAAAGTTCATGAAATTGGTTCAGGTGATGCATAGAGTGTTATAGGACACCAGGGTGCATCTCAAACAAACACCAAATGCGCTCATAGGCCTCATTTTCCCAAAAATGTGAAAAAGGTACTAAGAGTTACACTTCCTAAACTCGGATCATCCCTTCGGGATCAAGTTCATCGGATGCTTTCAAGCTCTTCCTTGTCAAATGAGGTTACCATCATCGAGTCTATTTTTGGGGCAAAAATTAAGCATCTACTATTTGCCCCCATTTTGATAATATTTTGCTTTTCAAGCAAGATTTTATCAAAATATAAAGCAGACGCGTAAGTCGTAATAATACTTACCTAGTTTGCATTCTTCGAACAGTTTGTGCGATTGTAGTGTGCCAACTTCATAGGGAACCTAATGGTAATTCTTCTCTTTTGGAAGTTGTCCTTTCAAACGGTATAAGGCAAAATGAAATATGCCATACAGGCGACTTCCAAGGTGCGTCACTTCGGACGAATTCAACAGATGAATGGATGTGATACTGCGACCGACTCGATTGGTAAATAGTGAAATGTGATGCGCCATATAGGGGGCTAGCGGGGTGCGTCATTTTGGATAGCTTCAATGGATGAATGGGTGTGATATTATGACTGACTCGATTTGTGAATATCGGAATGTGATGCACCATATAGGTAGCTACCGAGGTGTGTCTCATCGAAAAACTTCAACAGATGAATGGGTGCAATACTGTAGTTGACCCAGTTTTGAAATGCTCCACTTTGGGAGGTTGTCCCTGAGGATAATGAAATATGGAATGAGATATTCCATGCAAGCGGCTTTCGAGTTGCGTCACTTCAGACGACTTCAATGGATGAATGGGTGCGATACTATGATCGACCTGATTGGTGAATAATGGAATGTAGTACGCCATACAGGCAGCTACTGAGGTTCATCTCTTTGGACAACTTCAATGGTTGAATGTGCGTGATATTGGGATTGACCCGGTTTTGAAATACTCCACTTTGGAAGGTTGTCCCTCAAGACAATGCAAGGCGAAATGAGATACACCATGTAGGCAACTTTCCGGTTGCGTCACTTTGGATGACTTAATGGATGAATGGGTGCGATACTGCAACCGACCCAATTTTGAAATGCTCCACTTCAGGAGGTTATCCTTTAGGATGATGAAAGGCAGAATGAGATACACCATGCAGACGGCTTCCAAGTTGCATCAGTTCGAACGACTTCAATAGATGAATGGGTGTGATATTGAGACTGACTTGATTTTGAAATGCTCCACTTCGAGAGGTTGTCCCACAGGATGACTTGATTGAAAATCTCCGCTTCATTAGGTATGCCGCACAGGACGAATTTATTAAAAATCTCCACTTTAGGAGGTGTGCCACACAAGGTGACGGTTGAAAATCTCCACTTCGGGAGGTGCATCACACAAGATGACTTCATTTGAAATCCTCCAATTTGGGAGGTGCACCATATAGGACGACTTTATTGAAAATCTCCACTTCAGGAGGTGCGCCAGATAAGGTGATTTGGTTGAAAATCTCCAGTTCAGAAGGTGCGTCATACAGGACAATTTGATTTGAAATCCTCCACTTCAGGAGGTGCACCGCACAAGACAACTTTATTGAAAATCTCCACTTTGAGAGGTGCGCCACCAAGGGCGACTTGGTTCAAAATCTCCACTTCAAGAGGTGCACCACACAGGATGGCTTGGTTGAAAATCTCCACTTTGGGAGGTACGCCACACAAGACGACTTGACTATCCTCCACTTTGGGAGGTGCGCCACACAGGACGACTTGACTTAAAATCTCCACTTCAAGAGGTGTGCCACACAAGACGACTTGGTTGAAGATCTCCACTTTGGGAGGTGCACCACACATGATGAGTTGGGTAACGAATTTCGCTAGGGATCTTACCTTTCTGAAAGGCGACCGTTCATCGAGCTAACTTTATTGGGTAACTTATGCTTTTGGGGACCAGTGTGCGATGTGTTGATTCTACTGGGGAATTCTTACAAAATTGAACTTTGCCATGTAGAAAATGAGGCCTTTTAGCCAATGATGATTAAAAATCCCGTGATTAAGCCTAGGAAGGCATGCACGTGTGTTACGTGACCATGCATATGAATGCGTAAATCCACTAGAGAGTCAAGTGTACAGTGCACCACTTAGGATGGCTTAATTAAGTAGCCTCATAGGACTTACGGTGCACCACTCAGGATGACTTAATTGACCAATGTGTGACTATGTGTTGAACACATGAGTTTGTATAGAAACGAAGTTGAGAAAACTTACCTGGTGACTGAGGTATTCCATCTGCAGCCAGTGGTGATGCCCCTACTTTGGCAGCGAGTCAGGACTTTATTTCTTAGCTATTTATATAGCCATTGCCTATGAGGTCTTCACTTATATTCTATCATCAGGAGAGGCTCCTTCACTTGGTGCCTACTATGATTGCCATGTAGAGGTTGTGCGGCTCGTACCTATAGGGTAATTTCAAAGCTTCTTTTTATATGCTCTGCCCCTAATCACTCTTTAAAGCTCATTTTTTAAGGCTTTTCCCAGTTCATTCTTTTGATTCCGCTTATTCTGGGCTTGGCCTTAGTTCATTCTAAGCTACTTTTTTTTTATGGGCTTTGCCTAATTTATTTTTCAACTCTTGCTCATCTTGGGCTTTGCCCCAGTTATCCTAAATTACTTCTTCTTGCAAGCTTTGCTCTAGTTTAATGTTTTGTTTCTTGTTATTGTAGGTATGCCCCAGTTTGCTCTAAATTGTGTTTTGTTGTGGGCTTTACCCTAGTCTTCTCACAAGTGCCAATTGCTCATCATAACAAACTAAGTTATATGATCCTGCACGTCTCTAATTGGTGGTGCTGAGGCTCTCGAACGAATAGCCCATAAGAAATACAATTCATTAACTCCTACCACACCATCACTTTCTTTCCTAACAAAGATTGTGTGGGCTAAAAATCTATGGATATTTCTTAGATTAGAGACCTTAGAACCCTTAGAATTGTATCCATGTGAACCCATAACTCTTTTCCATTCATCGTTTTCGCTAAAACTAGAGGGTACACATGAACTAGCATCTTCAGTGGGGAAACCAAAAATATGACTAAGCTCATTGATAGATAGTTCATGCCTCCTCTCACTCAGTTGAAAAGCAATTTTTGATTCAATAGTATTCATAGTAGGATAAATATATGAAGCATAAGTACTCAAAAATTCAAGAGTTAAGGGTGCAAATACTTGATCCTTCATAGTAATAAAACCTCCCCACACAATCCATTTCAAAGGTTCAATCACAGCAACTTTTAGACCCACCATACTCAAAGCATGCTCATTAATAAATTTGTTGGTACAGTAGGTTTTAAAGTAAGAGCATTGTACCTTTCTAGTTGCTCTAATGTAGAGAGTGTGAATGGAGCTGGTGGAATTTCTAATGGAGGTGTGGTGGTTGCCCTCCTTCCTTATTGTGGATTTTGCATGGGAACTGGAGCGTTTAAACATGCTCTAGTTGAGGAGGAGGCGGTTCTTTGTCTCTTTGGTTCCATGGTTCAAAGGGAAAGTTGGATTGTAGAGAGAGAAAGGAGAATAATGGTGTTTGAGAGAGAGGAAAAGAAAAGGAAGAAGATGGAGGTGGGTGGTTCTGGAGGATTAGAGGGAGAGGTGGATGTGAGAGAATGGAGAAAAAGATTTTAGGTTTAGATTAGAAAAAGAGAGAAGAGAGCATACCTTTTAAAAGGGTGTTTCATGATTGGGAGCCACGAGCGTGGCATTAAACAAGGCCTGCTCGTGGAGTCTCCTGACTCTCAATGCGCCTGTTGCTAGGCATGCCACGGCCAGCCCATGGGGTGTTCTGACCCTTGGGTGCTTTCTGCTGCATAGGCCATGAGCATGTTAATGGCCACGACTTGACCGTGGCCCTTACAAGAATCCGTTCTTATGGCGCTCTCCTGCCACGTCGTGGTCCCTCCCGCAGGAAGCCCATGGACTTTCCTTGAAGTCCCTTGGAGACTCACCTTGATGCCACAACTATGGCAAATTACATGGCCAAGCAGTGGAGTCCCCTAAACCTCACTTTTACGTCCCTCTTATAACGCATCAAGGCCACGACCGTGGTATTTTACATAGCCAAGTCATGGACTTTACTGAACCCCACTTTAGGACTCCTGCAAAAGATAATAACAAATCTAAGTCTGGTGAATGAAAAATAGATCAAAGCAAAAATGAAATAAGATGAAAATTTAATGCTTTTTCACAAAACTAAAATAATAAATTGAAGTAGTACTAAAATAAAATGTAGGTTGTCTCCCACAACTGCTTTTATTTAACGTCGTTAAGCTCGATTCACTGGCCCTTTTTTAAGTGAGACTCATTGCAGTTACTGGATCAAAAATTTCATTTTGAAAAGCTTCAGTCTCTAAGTAGTGACCTTGAAGCTCTGATTTCTATCAACAATTTCAACCACTCCGTGTGAAAAAATTTATTTGATGGTGAATAGTCCAGAACACCAAGAATGCAATTTACACAAAAAGAGACAAAGTCTAGAGTTATAGAGTAATACTTGTTGCCTGGCTCTTAGATTCCTTAAGAAAATATGCTTATCATGCCACTTTTTAGTTCAATCCTTATAAATTTTGGTATTTTCATAAGCATTCGACCTTGTTTCATCCATCATATTCAATTGAAGCAACCTCTTTTCTCCCACCTCCTTGGCATTAAAATTAAGAAACGGGATTGCCCTACATGCTTTGTGTTCAAACTCAAAAGGTAGATGACTTGCCTTACCATAGACCATTTGATATGGAGACATACCAATTGGTTTTTTCAATGCAGTTCTATAAGCCCAAAGTGCATCATCAAGCTTCTTGGACCACTTCTTCCTTGATTGACCAACTGTAGTCTCCAACATCTTCTTCATCTCTCTGTTTGTTACCTCTACTTGTCTGCTTGTTTGTGGATGGTATGGGGTACTATTGAGATGTGATGTGACATATGCTGCTATGAGTCTTGTACAACAACTTGTGGAAGAGCTTAATTTTAGCATGAAGCAACAAAGACAAATTTTCTTAATTTTAGGAGAGTTGGTATTGACTTCTGTGTGGAAGGCTAGTGTAAGATTGCTATATAAAGCAACCTTTGTTGATGAAATTGTAAGAGAGATAACATGAAAAAGAGAGAGAGTTAGAAGAGGAGAATTGTTACGCAAATAATGAGAAAGGGAAAGAAAAAAAAATCTTTGTAAACCTTGTTTTTACGTGTTAAATTTATGCTTTAGGCTATGAATGTTTAACTTTAAGTTCTTATGTTTTGTTGTTTATTTTCTCCTCTCCATCTCCATTTTCTAACATGGTATCAGAGCCAAAAATGCTTTAGCTGGTGCAAAAAGATCCTGGAAACCCAAACTAATTAGAGACTTGTGACCTCTAAGGTTCGAAAAGTACAAGCCTGGCCAAGATTGAAGAAGCAACAGCAAACCTAAGACCTCTGAGACTCAAAAGAACACAAGTTTAGGCTAAGAAGACATAACTAGACCACCAAGCTAAAAAAAGTGCAAGTGACATTTGGGCTCTCAACAAAAAGAAGTCCAAGCCTAATTGCACTTGAAGGGGAGTGTTGAAAAATAGTAAAGGGATAGTTGTCCCACATCGGAAAATAGAAACAAAAAGAAAGGCATATAAGTTAAGTGGTGTAGAAGTTAAAATGTAGGTCATTTTAACAAGAATATCACCCATCTCAAACCCAATAATAAGAAGTCGAACACTCTACAATAAAGCCCAAGCTAATATTAAAAAGTCCATGATCACTAAGGCCCATCCACAAATCCTAATATGGTATCAAAGCTCCAATGATCTTTGAGGGGACTGTACTTGTTGTTTTCAACTTTAATAGTCTCAGACGGATATGGTTGAAAAAAATAATTATTTTGAGAACAAAATTCTTGCAAGAGTTGAGGGAAAAATTTTTGTTTTGTTCATGAGAATATTTTGCAGCAATATCTTCTATCTTTTATTTTTCCTTGCCTTTATTTCTGTTTGAGAGAATTTATTTGAAGAGACTAGCATGTCTCTAAAATTGTAGAAATCTTTGCTTGAAGGGACCATCATTGTCCAAAAACTGCAGAAATATCTATGGAGGGACCTAAGCAAATCCTAAAACTGCATTATCTTTGTTTATTTCTATTTTATTGCAGAACTTTGCTTTGAAGGGATCTAAGCAAGTCTTAAAAAACTATTGAACTTTGCTTTCTATGGAGTATTATTGTTAAGGAGGAGTTTATATGAAGGAGGAAAGTTTGAATTGTTGTTCTCAAAAGAGAAAAGAAAAGGAGTTTGAGAAGATCCTGCAAATTGAAGAGAAAAAAAGAATTTTTTTTATCAAAATTGTGCTTTGTATTCCTGAATTTCAACTTACAAAATTTCAGGTTTGAAAGCTAAAGAAAAATATTTGAGTTTGCAGCATATGTCAAGGAGTGTTGAGATATGATGTGACATATGCTGCTGTGAATCTTATACACCATCTTGTTGAAGAGCTTAATTTTAGCATGAAGTAATAAAGACAAATTTTCTTAATTTTAAGGGAGTTGGTATTGACTTCTTTGTGGAAAGCTAGTGTAAGATTGCTGTATAAAGCAACCTTTGTTGATGAAAGTGTAAGAGAGATAATGTGAAAAAGAGAGAGTTAGGAGAGGAGAATTGTTACGCAGATAATGAGAACGAGAAAGAAAAAAAAAATCTTTGTAAACCTTGTTTTTACATGTTAAATTTATGCTTTATGCTATGAATGTTTAATTTTAAGTTCATATGTTTTTTTGTTTATTTTCTCTTCTCCATCTCCATTTTCCAACAGTACCTACACGATGAGTAACACCATATTTTGCAAGAAAGGAATCTAGATATTTATTACAATAATGCTTACCCCCATCTGTGATAATTACTGTAGGAGTACCATGACGTGTGAAGATGTATTTCTTGATGAAATTCATCACGCTCTTGTCATCATTATTGGGAAGAGCAACGACTTCCCCCCATTTGGAGACGTAATCTACAATCATTAAGATGTATTGGTTGGAATAAGAAGATTGAAATGGTCCCATGAAATCTAAGCTCCACACATCAAATATCTCCACTTCAAGAATATTGTTTAATGGCATCTCATTTCTCGTGAAGATATTCCCTAACCTTCGACAACGATCACAAAGAGGAATAAAATTAAAAGCATTTCTAAATAAGTTAGGCGAATACAAACTGCTTTCTAACTCGCGTGTCCTCATCTTGTTTCTGTTAAAGTGTCCTCCACATTCTAAAGAATGACAAAAACGAAGAACACTCTCCATCTCTTCTTTTGACACACATCGTCTAAAGAATTGGTTGTTATAATACTTAAATAAGAAAGCCTTCTTCCAAGAATAAAATTTAACTTCATGAAAAAAATTCTTTCTTTTGTTGATAAGAAAGAATTCGAGTAATCTTGCAAGCAAGGTAATTAACTATGTCTACATACCATGGAGCCTTCATATTTGCTAGAAGAAGAAGATGTTCATGTGGGAAGTCCTCATTAATTTGGACCTTTTCTTGTTTTTCTTCCCTAAGCACAAGGCTTGACAAGTGATCAGCCATAAGATTTTCGATTCCTTTCTTATCACGAATCTCCAAATCAAATTTCTGCAAAAGAAGAACCCAATGAATTAGTCTAGGATTTGCATCTTTCTTTTCTAACAAATATTTAATGGTTGAATGATCAGTATAAACTACTATTTTAGCTCCATCAAATATGCTCTAAATTTATCAAAGGCAAAAATAATAGCTACGAGATCCTTTTCAGTGGTGGCATAATTGAGTTATGCATCATTTAATATACGACTAGCATAGTAAATGAAATGCAACTTCTTTTCCTTTCTTTGCTCAAGAATAGCTCCTATAGCATGATCACTAGCATCACACATAAGTTCAAAAGATAGGCACTAATCCGTCATAGCAATTATAGGAGCTAAAATCAATTCCTTCTTCAACCTGTTGAAAGCACTCAAACACTCTTCGTTAAAATCAAAAGGAATATCTTTAAGAAACAAATTACAAAGAGGTTTAGTGATCTTTGAGAAATCTTGAATAAATCTTCTATAGAAACCAACATGACTAAGAAAGCTTCTTACTCCCTTTACTGAATTTGGAAAGGGTAACTTTTTAATTACCTCTATCTTGTCCTTGTCCACTTTAATCCCTTTTTCTGAAATTCTATGACCTAAAACAATACCTTCACTAACCATAAAGTGGCACTTTTCCCAATTCAAGACAAGGTTAGTTTCCTCACATCGCTGTATTACTAGAGAAATGTTATGAATACAAGAATCAAAAGAAGAACCAAATACAGAAACATCATCCATAAATACGTCAATGAATTTTTCAACCATGTCAGAAAATATACACTTTTTAAAAGTTGCAGGTGCATTACACAACCTAAAAGCATTCTCCTATAAGCAAAAGTACCATAAGGGCAAGTAAAAGTGACCTTTTCTTGATCCTCGAGAGCTATGGGTATTTGGAAATACCCTGAATAACCATATAGAAAGCAATAGTAAGGATAACTTGCAAGTCTTTCAAGCATTTGATCAATAAAAGGTAAAGGAAATGATCTTTGTGTGTTGCTTTATTTAGCTTTCGATAATCAATACACACACGCCAACCTGTGATAGTTCTAGTAGGAATTAACTCATTATTGTCATTAGAAATAAATATCATACCTCCTTTATTGGGAAAAACTTGAACAAGGCTTACCCAACTACTATCCGAGATTGGATACATAATTCCAGCATCTAAAAGCTTTATGATTTTCGCTTTGACTACTTTCTTCATTTTTGGATTTAATCTCCTTTGATGCTCAATTATAGGCTTCTAGTCTTCTTCCATCAAAATCTTGTGCATGCTCACACATGGATTAATCCCTTTCAGATCTAAAATTGACCATCCTAAATCCTTTTTATGCTTACCTAGAACCTACAACAACCTTTTCTCTTGATCAAGTGACAAGTGAGAGGAAATAATAACAGGAAAAGAATCATTCTCACCTAAGAATGCATATTTTAAATGAGATGGAAGTTGTTTCAGTTCTCGCTTCGGTAGTGCAAACTCTTCCTCACTTTTTATGCTTTGAACATTGATGTCAAAATACCTTTATCAATGATTAATCTATCCTTAACATGCATGTTGAATTTCACACAATTATCGACAACACCAATTCTAAAATAATCATTAGTGTCCATAGGAAGCTTACATGATTTAAGAATATAAAAAACAACTTCCTCTTAACTGTTGACCATGATTTCAGTACCAGGCTCCAGGAAATCTTGCTACGGTTCCAATGACATGAGAATTAGCTCAATCAGACATTGTTTGAACCTCGAACGGACTCCCAGAAGCTCAAAAACCTAGAAACCAAAGGGAGGGGCATTATAGTAATCAGCCAGGATCAGCACCGGCTAGCCTAGCATCAGCACCAATTAGCCCAGCGTTGGTACCGAT
Source organism: Jatropha multifida (assembly GCA_948099535.1). Taxonomy (NCBI): domain Eukaryota; kingdom Viridiplantae; phylum Streptophyta; class Magnoliopsida; order Malpighiales; family Euphorbiaceae; genus Jatropha; species Jatropha multifida. The sequence continues at coordinate 10,865 of CANUEX010140724.1, read as the reverse complement.
CAAAACATAGCCGGGACCCTCCTCCCACGTCGATCAGGATGTCTCTTACGTCAAAAAGGAGGTGGCCCGCACCGACCAGGTTGGCTCAACCACCCCCTTTGCCTATAATAGGCACACTCTCCCCTCATTTCAAGACACCTCTTGTTGCTTGATCGAGCGTTTCACAAGAATCAATGACTCTCATTCTCACTTTTATGATTTTATGACCAGAAAGTCTAACTTTGCTCATCTTCCATAGTTAAGTTGAAAGCTCGACTTGGCTCTCAAAAGTTAATCTTTTCAACTTTCAATCACACTTTGACCTTTCTTAGGCCAAAGCTACTAGTTAGGTTATTCATTATTAATTAAATCTAGCGATTGATTAATAATACTGGTCCTCGTGCCCTACTTTAGCTTATATTTGGACGAAGACTCAACCTCTTTGGTTGACAACTGACTGTGGAGCTCTGATCCGGTCGTGTATAAGCATGAGAGTATAATCACTCAAACTCAGACCTTTATCAATTAAGCCCGGATTGTCCAGCAAATTATCATCTCTTACAAGCCTGGTCCGTCCGGCACTATGTATGCTTTAAGCTCGGTCCGTCTGACAAACTAAGCCCAGTCTGCCCAAAAAAACCTCAAAACTAGTTTTCAAACTCAGCCTGAAATCAGCTGGCAAACCAGTAAGCCCACTCCAAGAGTGGCAATCTCGAAACCCTACCGTCCTAATCAATGGTAGAACTTCATGTGCCCTTATCCTCATACAAACGAGGTACAAAGGCATACCTATGGATTTTAACCTAGGTAGCGGGCCCCAGGCCGAACTGACCAATCGAGACTTAGGAGAATGTGTTGCACGACCTAGAATTCTAGACAACGAGACTAGAGTCGGGCTCCTCTCCGAATCACACACCTTTACTCCAGTTGCTTACTTTTAATGCACTATAATCCAGATATTGCCATGCATTATAAGTATGCCAATGCATCAATAAACTAACATTCATGCAAAACAACGAATTTTGATTTTGAATTAGACCCATACTTTTGATCCATATGCAATGAAGCCAAAAACCTAGTCCCCGAACCCAATGATTCGAGGCTAATGCAATTTATTCAATGTAGCACACTTAAGGAGTCAAATATGGGGTTTTTACCTTATATTTTCCCCAAAAATAAAAACAAATTAAGGTGGCCACTCTAACACACCACACATAGTCAAAAGTACTCCAAAGAGCCAACACAACACCACTTGAGCGCTAAACAGAGCCACAAAACTAACAAAATTAGTAATCAGATCAATTAAATAGACAAATAGTCACAACATGACTAAACTAAATCAAATAAAGGTGAAAGGGACCACTGCGGGGTTCCATCCAATCTCAGCTTTCCAATTTTCTGTGACAAACCCACCAATGGACCCGTCAAGTTAAACTCTATCCTTCAAATCTTTTCCATGAAACTCGGTAGGGGGATCACAGGCTGACAACTTTGTTGGGGACCTTAAGCATTTTTTTTAAACTAAAAAATGTAGTAAGAGGACTATTGAGTGGGCTTTGAATCTCCAGTATAGGTCTAATTGATAATCACCTTACATACATTGAAATGCATTATTTGGGATATTTTCCTGTCATTAAAATTAAGCAAACCGAGTTGCTATTATCACTTTGGGACAATCTTCCTTAGAGCTGTCCCGGGTCAAGAAAGTTTCTCACTCATCCAACGCACCTCCATTTCTTACAATAGGGTAAAAGGTTTGGCATACCAATCGTTCCATTTGATACGACATGGTGAAATCACGAGATATATACCAACTCTAGTTGATGGGACCCTTAAACCAATCCACTAAATGCATGTAATTACCCTAAATTCGATCCCTAGGATTACATGCACCCTACATCATGAAACCATCTTGGCATAACATTCATGTACTCACACATCACATGTTATGGACCAAGAGTCTAAACACCATCCAATGGTCAAACAAAACACCATCAAGTGGTGACCCATACACCAATCCAGTGGTCAAACCAAACACCATCTAGTGGTAACCCATACACTAATCCAGTGGTCAAACCAACCACCAACCAGTGGTAAACTAAACACCATTCAGTGGTTAACCAAAACATTACTAAATTACCAAAAGCATCAAAATAGACTTGAGCACCTTAAATTACTAAAAAGCCTTAGATCAGACCTAAGCACCTTCACTTCCCAAACCAAGGGCAATGCCCGAGTCATGCCACCAAATCTCGGATCATGCATTGCTTCCCTCTATCTAAAAAGGCTCAAACCTAACCTGAGCACCTCAGAGTACCAAAACCTCAAAACCTAACCTGAGCACACTAATCTCCCTAGACTGGGGGCAATGCTTGAGTCATGCCATCAAATCTTGGCTCGAGCTTTACTTTCTCCGAGTCAAAATCCTCAAATCTGACCTAAGCTCTTCAAATACCAAAAGTCTAAAACATCACCTGAGCACTTTCATTACCCAAACTAGGGGCAACACCCAAGTCATGCCATCAAATCTTGGCTCATGAATTGACCTGAGCTCCCCAGATTGTCCAAAAATCCTCAAACCCGACCTAAGCATCCAAGAATAATCAAAAGCCTTAAATTAGACCTAAGCATTTCCATTCCCTAAAATTGGGGGCAATGCCCAAGTCATGCCCTCAAATCTTGACTCCAGTATTGCTTCCTCTTAACCAAAATCCTCAAACTTGACCTGAGTACCTTCATTTCCTAAACTAGGGACAATGCCCGAGTCATGTCATCAAATCTTGGCTCGTGCATTACTTCCTCCCATGCAAAAGCCTCAAACCTAACCTGAGCATCTCAGATTACTAAAGCCTCAAAACCGACCTGAGCACCACAGACTACCAAGGCCTCAAACCTAACTTGACCATCTCAATCTACCAGAAAGACCTAAATCAGACCAAAGCATCCTTATTTCCCAAATCGGGGGAAATGCTCGAGCCATGCCCTCAAATCTTGGCTCATGCATTACTTCCTCCTATCACCAAAAGCCTTAAACCCTACCTAAGCACCTAAACTAAGGACAAAGCCCCAATCCAAGCCTCAGATTTGACCTAAGTTACCAAAAAGCCTCAAAGCCGACCTGAGCTACAAAATACCAAAAAGCCTCAAACCTGAGTTGAGCATCTCAATCTACCAAAAAGCCTTAAATCAGAACTAAGCACCCTTATTTCCAAAATTGGGGGTAATGCCCGAGTCATGCCCTCAAATCTTGGCTCATACATTGCTTCCTCCTATCACCAAAAGCCTTAAACCCAACCTAAGCACCTAAACTAGGGACAAAGCCCCGATCTAAGCATCAAATTTGACCTGAGTTACCAAAAAGCCTCAAAGCCGACCTAAGCTACCAAATACCAAAAAGCCTCAAATCCGACCTGAGTTACCAAAAGTCTCAAAGCCGACCTAAGCTACTAAATACCAAAGAGCCTTAAACCTAACCTGAGCACCCCTTATCACCATATGGCCTCAAAATTTGACCTGAGCCACCAAAAAGCTTTAAACTCGACCTAAGCACCTAAACTTGGGTAATGCCCTGATCAAAAGCCTTAACTACTAATATTAGCATTCTCATCCGAACTTTTCAAATCTCAAAGCTGACTTGGGTACACTTCAAGCCTTGATTTTTTCATGAGCATTACTAGACTCTTAAAAACCTCAAATCTGACCTGAATGCACTTCAAATCTCGAAGATTGACCTAAGTCCACCCAGATCCTCAAATCTAAACTGAGCAATGCCGAATCACCAAAAGCCTCAAACCCTTCCCGGTCTGCTAAATACTAATCCAAGCCTCAAACTAACTGGAGCCACCAAAAATGTTCAACCTAACCCATACACCTCAATTGGGGGCCTTCGTCCTAAACCAAAGCCTCGAACCTAACCCGAGCATACCAAATATGAAAAACCTCAAGTTTGACCTAAGTATACCTAAAATCTCAAGCCTGACCGTTTTACCATAAAATGCTCCCTCAAACACTAACTTGAGAAACATCAAATTGCTTAACCTCAGTGCGTGCTTTTACCCTTACCAAAGCAAACATCGACCTTCTTTTGCCTATTCTTTGATTGGTGATGGAAGCAAAACCTATCACCCTTATCCAGCCTACCGAAGAACTTGCCAAATACTTCATGTTCGACCTAGACTGAATATTAACACAAACCTCATTCCCCAACATCAAACCAAGAGATGAAAAATGACCTTGATTCTCTAAAAACCAGTGTAGCTAAGCACTTTCCTTTAATCCAAAGCCTCAAGTATGACCTAAGCACCATAAAATTACTTCCTCCAAGTTGCATGCTTTAATCTGACTAAAGCAAACTCAAAACCTCTTTTATCTCCCCCTCTTAACCAAGATGGAAACAGACCCCATCAAACCAAGCACCTCTTTAGAACTAGTCCTTAGAAGAGACCGTAGAGCACTCCCTAGTATCCATTAAGTCTAAGTCTGAGTTTGAGTCATAAACAAAAAGTGAGTCAAAGTCATGTTCCTTAGAGTTTGTCTGTTTTTTGTGTTTTTATCAAATCATAGCGGTCTTTTTGTCAAATTTGGTGTAGATGTCGACCAGGGCTCTTTTATAATGAAAAGTGTCAATTTTCTAGTTACCACTTTCTCTGGCTTGAGTGAGATTGCTGGCAAAAATAAAAAAAATAATAATAAATAAATAAATGTTGGCACTGAATTTGAATCCAACATACATTTGCACATCATGGTAAGCACAAGGCTAACAGAACTCATTGGACAGTATCCAAACTGCTTCACAGTGGGGTAAAACTGGAAATTGCTCCCACTTGTGGACTAGTTAAGCTAATCAAGAAGAAAACTTTGAAAATAGAAATCAAAAAAATCTTTGAGATTTAAGAACGGAGGAACTCTATTAGAATGCAAACTAGGGCAACTCCTCCTCCACTACACGATTGAAGCCCTCAATCAAAATTAGGGTTATCAACTAAGAATAACTTGGCACTTCAACAAATGAGTCTAAGATTATGAGTAGGGTATCCAGTACTCAAGAAGATCAGAATTCTTGTACACAGTCCCTGAGACAAAATCGGGCCAAACCGAGCAACCCCTCCATGTCCTGAAGAAGATTTTGTTGGAAGGCATTGTCATTCTATCATATATAAATGACAACAAATTTACAAATCCTTATGATTTGGATCAACCAAAGAGGTGCTTTGTGTGAATGCATCAATGCATTAGCACCATAACCCTTATGTCATCGCTAAGCCAAACTACAGTGAGATGAGTCTCACAAATATGCTCACTAAAGTAGGAGATAAAAATATATAGTTTGCTTTTTCTCTCATGAAAATTATATATTTTCTATGCCAATTAATGGGGAAAAAAAGCAAAAATAAAATCAAAATAAGCTAAGTTGAAAACCCGCAAGGGCAGGTGGCTTAGGCAGAATCAAAAGCCCGCTAAGTTGAAAATTCAAAAGGGTGGCTTAGACAAAAGTTAAGGCATCCTACTAAGTCAAAAACCTGAAAGGGCAACTTATGCAAAAATTAAATCATAAAGCAATAATCTCAAAAAGGCTAAATTGAGCGTCCTTTCATATTGTGTTAAAATGATTTCTCTCTTACATCTCTCTAAAGCAGTATGAGTCATGGAAAAGAAAATCACAAAAGTCGTATCATCTAGGCATCTGTCCCTGTCCTTACCATGTATCAAGTATAGTGTAAGTCATAATATGTTGAAAGCCCTATAAAAAATAGGCCTAGCCATTCACTCCTGGTCAAGATCCAAAATCAGACATTGGTCAAACGTCAAAAGTCAAAATCTAACTCGATAGGTCAAAATGCACTTTAGATCTGGGAAACTTGTTTGCATCACCTTTGATGCATGTCTCTAGAGTCTTCTGAGTCGTCCTAGTCTTTGAACACGATAGGGTTGATAACTATCTCTGATGTTGCCTGCGTCTACCCTCAATCCCCTGAGTCCATCTTACTCTATGGCTTCTCTCATGGTCTCTATACTCTAAAACCCAACCTTCCATAAAAAGCATGCAAAATCATACCTTACAACAGAACCTAGAAAATAGGCATTCATATGCAAACCCATCCTAAGATCAGACAAACTTATCTATACCTATCTTCAACTTTGTAGAGGCACACAAATCCAACCAAAAACCTAAAGCCAAATTCAAAAATGGCTACCTAAAGTAAAACCAGAACTTGTAGTTCATAGATCAGGTAGACTTAGTTGTACCTATCCTCAACTTCTTGGCCTTCCTGAAAGCACACCAATCCAATTAGAAACCCCAAGCCAATTCAACAATGGCTACCTGAAGCAAAACCAGACCTTGCAATTCACAGATCAAAAAGACTTAAGTGTACCCATCTTCAATTCCCAGTCTTTCGTGAAAGCACCTCGATCCATTTAGAAACTCAAACCAATTTAGAAATGGCCACCAGATGCAAAACCAGACCTTGCACTAGGATCCAAAAAAATAGGCACCCATATGCAAACTATTTTAACCACCAGACAGACCCAACTGTACCCATTAGGCAAACCCAGCTATACCCACTAGACAAATTTAGTTGTACCCACTAAACAGACTTAGTTGTATTCACCTTAATCCTTGAGCATCACCTTAAGCCCTATCCTTGACCATCATTACAAACCTCTTTTTTAAGCTCCCTTTTCCAAAACACCATAAGCCTTAGGTATTAACCTGAGCATTTATCCAATCTCATTTAAAGTAAAATTAGGCCTTGCACCAGAATCCAAAAAATAGGCACCCACATGTAGACCATCTTAACCTTCAGATAAACCCAACTATACCCATTTCTAAGATCAGACAAGCTCAATTGTGGCCACCTTTTTTTCCAGCCTCACTTGAACTAGAATCAAACATTACACTAGGATCCAGAAGATAAGAACTCATGTGTAAACTATCCTACCCATTATACAGATCCAGCTAAACCTACCTACAACACCTACCCTTCTCCCAACAACCCATAACCTGGGTCAAAAACTTAAGTCAATTCAGAATTGGTCACCGCATTCACTACATGCATACTATTTTATGTACTAACCATGACTCTCAAGTCAATAATCAGAGAGAATCAGGAGAATCTGTGCCAAAGCCAGAATGAATAAGGCAATCAATTCCAAGACTTTCAAAATAAGGCGATCAGCGCCAAAACTATAACACCTTGACTCCAACCACTAGAGGAATTGTCCGCGTTAGATCAAGTCGGTTTCATCCCATACTAGATCGACAAGACCTACACAGTTTTGTACCGCAGGTGAAATGGGAACTTTCCAAGAGGTCACCCATCCTACGATTTCTATCAAGCGAGCATGCTTAACCCTGGAGTTCTTCCAACCCTCCAGCCATTCCACCAAAAGGCACCTCTGATGATTAGTCACCCCCTTTTCGATATATGAACTGATTCATTCCTGTGTCCCGCATTCCACTACCCTAGCTAGCCTGCCATCCTAGAAGCTCGCCAGGAGCCCTACTCTACCCGCCCTCTTAGGATCGCTTTGCCGGGTCAGGATATCACAAAAACACTCACAACAAGACGATTAGTGCCATGAAATCCAACAACCAAGGCGACAAGCACCAATGCACGCACAACAAGGCAATCAATGCCAAGACTTTCAAAATAGGGAGATCAGTGCCAAAACACTCACAATAGGGTGAATAGTGCCACAACATCCAACAAACAATGATACAAGCGCCAACGCATAGACAACAAGGCAATAAGTGCCACTGGACTCAAAATAGGGTGATCAGCGCCAAAACACTCACAATAGGGCGATCAACGCTACAACATCCAACAAATGGGCGACTAGTTCTAATGCACACACAATAAGACAATCAGTGCCAAGACTTTCAAAATAAGGCAATCAGCGCCAAAACACTTACAAAAGGGTGATCAACGCCACAATATCTAGCAAACAGGACGACGAGCGCCAATGCACACACAATAGGGCAATTAGTGCCACTGGACTCAAAATAGGGCAATCAGTAGCAACACACTCACAATAGGGTGGCCAGCACCACAGCATTTAGCAAACAGGGCGACCAGCCCAGCACATACAAAACAGGGTAATTAATGCCAAGATTAAAAAACCAATACAATTCAAAGCAATTTAGTGTAGTGCAGATACAAAAGAGGGCAACCTATGCCAAGAGCCAAAAAATAGGGTATCTAGTGCTATAGCCAGAAAAACAGTGCAAATAGTGTAATCATAGTTCAAACATGGCAACTAGTGCCAAGAATAAGAAACAAGATTTTTAGACCAACTATAGAAATTTTTATATTTGAAATAGGATTTTCAAACCAACTACAGAAGTACTTAAACTTAAAACAGGGTTTTTAGGCCAACTACCATAGTATTCAAGTCGTCAACAAGGTTTCTAGACCAACTTCAAAAGCTTTCAAACCCATAACAAGGTTTTTAGACCAATCAAACTTCTTTCAAGACCATCTACAGGGTCACAGGAGACTGAAGCTTCAATCAGAGCTGAGAACAAGCCATGAGGGCAAAAGACCAGTTTTCTCGATAACCAGGGGTAAAACGATAATTCTCAAACAATCAGACTTTGACCAAAACTACCTACAGGGTCAAAGGAGGTCACCATCAGATAATCATACTCCTACCAAGGCTATCTACAGGGTCAAGGAGGTAACCATCAAAAAATCAGACTCTTGCCAGGACTACCTATAGTGTCAAAGGAGATAACCATCAGACAATCAGACTCTTATCAAAACTATCTACAAGGTCAAAGGATGTAAATATTAGACAATTAGACTCCTACCAGGACCACCAATAGGGTCAAAGGAGGGCACACCAATAACTAGATTCCTATTAGGACTGCCTATGAGGTCACTTAGACTTCTTAAAATTAGCCAAATCCAAACTGCTCTAAAAACATATTCTTAGAATCAGACGAGAGTTATGCAGGATGTTCTAGACATCTCCACGGACTTCCAAGTTTGATTTTTAGACTGAACTCACTTTTAAAAGCGCTGATATCGAAGTCCGACAGATCGGGCATCGATCAACTCTGATCTCTTAGAGGGGGCAAACTGTTGACCATGATTTTAACACTAGGCTCTAAGAAATCCCACAATGGTTCGAACAACGTGAGAATTAAAATGATCGAACGTCGTTTAGGCCTAAAACGAACTCCCAAAAGCCTGAAAACCCAGAAATAAAAGGGGACAAGCATTTTGTTAATCAGTCAGGATCAGCACCAGCCAGCCCAACAGCGGCGGAGATCAGGCTGCTGTCGGGACCCTCCTTCGACATCAATCAGGATGTCTCCGGTGCCAATAAGGAGGTGGCCGGTGCTGACTAGGTTGGCTCAGCCACCTCCTTTGCTTATAAAAGGCACACTCTCCCCTCATTTCAAGACACCTCTTATTGCTTGAATGAGCACTTCTCAAGCATCAACAATTCTCATTCTCACTTTTGTAATTCTACGACCACAAAGTCTGACTTTGCTTATCTTTCATAATTGAGTTTAAAGCCCGACTTGACTCTCAAAAGTCGATCCTTTTGACTTTCAATCACACTTTGACCTTCCTTAGGCCAAAGCTACTAGTTAGGTGATCATTTTTAATTAAATCTAATAATTGATTAATAATTCATCATTTAATAATATTATATAAGACTATAATAAGGGTCCTTGCGCCCTACCTTAGCTTATATTTGGAGGAAGACTCGACCTCTTTGGTCAACAACTCACTGTGGAGCTCTAATCCAGTTGTGTCACAAGCACGAGGGTATAATCACTCAAACTCAAACCTTTGTCAATTAAGCATGGTTCATCTGGCAAATTATCAATTATCAAAAGCTTGGTCTGTCCGACAAACTAAGCCTGGTCCTCCCTAAAAAACCTCAAAACCAATTTTCAAACTAAGAGTAGAATCAGTCGGCAAACCAGTAAGCCCACTCCAACAGTGGCAGTCTTGAAGCCCTACCATCCTGATCAATGGTAGAACTTTGTGCACCTTGATCCTCATACAAACTAGGTACAGATGCATACCTATAGATTCCAACCTAAGTAGTGGGCCCCCGACCGAACTGACTGGTCAGGACTTAGGGGAATGTGGACCTAGAATCCTTGATAACCAGTCTAGAGTCGGGCTCCCCTCTGAATTACGCACCTTTATTCTAGTTGCTTACTTTTAATGCACTATATTCCAAATATTTCCATGCATTATAAACATGCTTATGCATCGATAAACTGACATTCAGGCAAAATAATGATTTTTAATTTTCAATTAGACCCATACTTTTGATCCATATGCATTAAAGCTGAAAACCTAGTCCTTGAACCCAATGATTTGAGGCTAGTGCATTTTGTCCATTGTGGCACACTTAAGGAGTCAAATATAGGGTTTTTACCTTATATTTTTCCTGAAAATAAAAAAAATTAAAGTTGTGACTATAACACACCACACACAGTCAAAAGTGCTCCAAAGAGCTAAACCAACACCACTTAATTGCTAAATAGAGCCATAAAACTAATAAAATTAGTAATCAAATCAATTGATTAGACTAGTCACAACAGGACTAAACTAAATCAAACAAAGGTGAGAGGGACTGTAATAGGGTTCCATCTAGTCTCGACTTTCTAGTTTTCTGCGATAAACTGACCAATGGGCTCGTCCGATTAGACTCCATCCTTCAGATCTTTTCCATGGGGCTCGGGAGGGGGCTCACATTAACCTACCCTTAAAGTAAGCTGTCACGACCCAAAACCGTGGGCCGGACCGGCACTAGGACCTAGGTAAGCTTAAGGCACCCGAGGCCCGTAGTAAGCCTAAACTATCACAACTCATCCCTATTATCATTTGACTATCGGAATAGTAAGCCCATATTAT
>CANUEX010140484.1:0-11414 GCA_948099535.1 Jatropha multifida | reverse complement strand
TTGCTTCCTCTTTTCATGCTAAATCAATGGCCAAGATCAAGTCTTAGGTAATCTCATCCAATGGCTCTAAATATTCCTCAAATAATTCATTTCTAAATATTATTTAACTCCACAAATTAATTAAATTAACTTCTCAAAAATAATACACAATTTATTCCTTAATATACCACAATAAAAATAATATTCATTAGTTGCCGCAATTCTCCAAAAATATTCATGAAATATTCCCTACCCACCTAAATCATGCAAACATGCTCCAAAAATATTAAATAACATATTAGACACATGTAGTAATTTTTTCGGACCGAAATAATACCAAGTCTCGGACCGATGGTACTATTCACAGACTGATAAATCACTATTCACCAATAATTTATTAATTACTCTATCATGAAAAATTTACATCTTAACTTTAATTAATTAAGACCAATCACATAAAATCTAATTAAACTCCGCAAATATTAATTATGCTCAATATCATTATCGGGTCCAAAAAAAATATTATATCCACCTCGGGTGATACCATTCATGACCCGTCCAAATAATATCATTTTAAGATCTGGAATTTTGGAGTGTTACATATTACTTCTTCACCTTTAATCAATTTAACTTGCTTTGTATTGTAATGGCTTCCCTATTATTGTTTTTCGTAGAATAAAAAATATAATAAGAGTGCAAGTGTCACAACCTAAAATCGTGGGTCGGACCGGCATTAGGACCTGGGTAAACTTAAGGCCCCCGAGGCCTGTAGTAAGCCTAAATTATAAAAAATATGTCACTAATAATATCTGACTTTGGAAGCAGTAAGTCCATATTATGACACAGTCCAATAATCAGTCGATAATATTCTTGGCCCAGCTTCAATATCACATTTGATTCACAGCTCGGGCTTATACTCATTAAGTTAAAAATACAACTAATACAAAAATCATGGGTCATAATATGGTCAAACTTTTTCTGTCATACTTTCTCCAAATTTCAGAAAATATTCCATAAGTTATTTATCTATATACAATAATTTTTACATATCCAAATATTGACCTATCATCCTGACTTCGGAACTAAACTAAAATATTTAGAATAATCTAACGTCTTAGATAATTCGTACACTAATATTTTCAAGGCTGGTATTAAATATTGTATCTCTGCGGAGAAAGAAGCAGAGCCTTTATGAACCAGCAATACTTCAACTTCTTGGAAAAGTTTATGGAAGAAGGGGGTGAGTTTCACCAAACTCAGTGAATAATAATAAATAATGCATGATCAGACAATCACGCAAAATGCATCTCTAATCACAGAATTTATCATGCTGTCAATCATACACATGTCGCAACATCAACATCCACAATTATTTCATCTTCAAATAATCAATCACGTAGAAATTAGTCTGTGACGTCACCATGGCCCCCGATGAGTTGTCTTCTCACATAACTCATCTTCTCATATGTGTGCATCAGGGAGCCGATCCCTATACCTGGCCGACCGATCCAATTCTCGCTTGACCAGTCCTCTCTTTTTTTTTGTTCACTTTTCTTTTCAAACCACCAGGAGATCAACTTGTGGTTCATATCAAATTATTATTTATCACCAGATGCACACAGGGGCCCAAATTATTTTCTCATATATGGCCGACGGTCCCAGACCGTTTTCACAAATTCATGGCCAACGGTCCCAGATCGCTTTCACAATTTCACAATATATGGTTGACGGTCCCAGACCGCTTTCATATATTCATGGCCAAGGCCCCAGACCACTTTCATAACTTTCACAATATATAGTGACCCACTTCATCCTAACTCCACTCAATCAAATCAATTCACAGCACATCACATTTCATCAACAATCCATATAATCAAAACACATCAGATCAATCATCATAATGCAACTATGATTATATAATAATCCAAAATGATATTATATATATAATCAATTGACGATATATGTATATATATATGTGCGAAATGATATACCAATTAAATTGTGATGACATGAGAATGCATGTCATGCATCATTTATTATCACTCATAGTGATTTTAGGATATTCAAATCCTAGTTCCGACTCTAGTCTGGAGAGATAGTGGATGAGCCTAGACGATATAGGAAATTAAGAATATAAAAGAACTCATCACATAACTATTCAACTTGAAATAATAAATAAAAAATTAATCTAACAAACTACGTTCTATCATCTCAAGTAAGTCCAATCAAACTTCAGCACCACTTAATTGCCAAACATCAATTAATTCAATTTCTCGTTACAACCTTTAAAATAATCTAGATTCATCGCCAAATATAATATAATTAATAATATTCTTATTTCAACTAAATATAATTATTTCACCACAACCTTTTTCTTACTTGATTCAATCGCACTCTCTAAACATTCAATAACCGTTTATTTTATTCTCCTCAACTGGTCCTTAATAACCATGACATGTCTCTATATCGAATCATTTTCTTTATCGATTCTAATAACCTTAAAAATAAATTCATATTTCTATTCACAAATTAACTAATAATAATCTCTTAATAACATATTTTTTTTTATTTAACCTTCAACTTAAATGCTTCAATTCAATTTCACTGTTAAATTTATAGCATAATAATATTAATCAATTTTCAAATATTTACCTTATAATCATTTGTACCAATTTCCCAATTTATATCAACTAATAATCTAAACCATTGTCATTAACTAAATTCTTTCTACCTAAATTAATATTCATTTTCTTAACCAAAATTAATTCTCAACCCAGTAATTCAACTAATTAATCTCTTAATTTTCTTACAAAAATTCTGCCATAATTCTTATTTTTGATCTACCATTTTATTTTCGATCAATCAACTACTAGATCAATATATACTATTCAATCCTATAATGAAATAATCAATTCCAATAATAAACCAATCTCCACACATTAAAAATTAAAAGATTTAACAAAAAATTTTGGGAATGAATTTTAGTACCCCTAATCACAAACAAAGCCCAAAATCCATAGATTGAAGCCTAAATCATGAAGTTGGTGGCTGAAATAGGGTCACAGCCGCTAGAGCTCGCTGGAATAGGCTGCTCAGAGGAGGAACAGCGGCGTTGAAGCCTACTAGATGATGACTTGCAGCGGCTGGTGGCGGCGCGGAGGAGAGAGCAGCGGCTGGTGGTCGCGCGAAGGAGAGAGCAGCGGCTGGTAGTCGCGATATGAAGAACCAGCTGAACTAGAGGCAGTGCGACGCGACGCGACGCAATCGATAGAGAAGGCCAGAGGAGCCACCGGCCTGAGGCGCTGCTGCTGGAGATGGCGATTGCGCTACTGGTGGCGCAGAGAGAGAGAGAGAAGAAGAAGAAAGAAAATGAAGAAGAAGAGGAAATGATATTGTTGTCGTTGGGGAGAGAAGAAAGAAAATGAAAATGCTACTAGGGTTTCTAGAAGACCCTACACCATTTTGGTTCAATTCAAATCGGTTTGGTCCAATTCAACAAATCAACTCGATTTTCAATCGATTTTTGAGAAATCAAATGAATTTAAAGGTTCGATTAAATATTATGCAACTTAAATTTATTGGCTAAAATTTTAGAATTAAATTTCAAATGAATAATTTTTGAAATTAAAATTTATGGGTATTTCGGCAAGGATCCTTTTAGCTTCAAAGTTTGATATGCTCTTTTATTTTTTGTATTTGGTTACAATTTAGTTTGATTCATTCTTTTGTTATGAAGATTCTTTACAGGAGTGTGTATAGAATGTGCAACTTTTTATTTATTTACATGTGTACATATGCATATTTTTTGTAGCATCATTTGATTTGTATATAGAATAATAGTAGTAGTTACAATAATATAGAGAGGGAAAAAAAGGAAAAAGAGACGATACTAGCTTAAAAATAGTCATTTTAGCCATTTTTAAAATATTTTTGCAGGCCACTCAAGAAACAGATGCAGATAGTTTGGGTCAAAATACCAAAGCCAGAAATGTATTTGAATCTTTTGTAGATTTTTAATCAATAGGATCGACAGCGAGGTGATCTCTCTCTTTCACTCTCTATAATTTTTTTGTTTCTTTATTATATTTTAGGAAAGAACATACATGGATCCAGAACATGATGAAACTATTATGATGTTTGATATTTTATTTATTATCTTTAATTTTTTAACTAGACAACAATATGGAGGAGATTATGGTCAACTTCTGTTTTCAAACAGACTGTGTCTGGTGACTGCGATGGCGACAATGGAGAGAACTACACCATCATTTCAAATGGCACCACAAGAACAGGATGGAGGCAGTAATTGAACCTCTTGGAAGCGGAGGAGTAGGAGGGATGATGATGGCTGACCATTATGAAGTTTATTTCAAGGGAATGCCAATGTTTAAAGGAATGGTATGCTTCTTTTTGTCATCCCTAAACCATGCCTCAATTTTTAGTTTGTGCCACACCCATTTTAATTTTTTCTTGCCATTTTGATTGCTCATAAAGCTTTGAGAGTAAGCATGATAAAATCTCCCAATTTTTTTTCGGAAGAAAAAAGATTCTCTTCTTTATGCTTGGTTTACATCGGTATTCTACATTTAGATACACGAAAAGTTACACATCTGTCATTTGCTAGGCATATCATGCTCAAAAGTATTGGTTCTTTATGTAGTGAGACATTTCAAGCTTTGTTGCCCATATTACATAATATGCATAGTGTTGTGAACATTTTGGTCTGTTTAACCCACTTTTTAACCGAGATTAGAGCTGGTATGCTTCTTATCTCAACGTTACTTTTTTCCTTTTTGCACAAATTTTACAATTTATTGATCACTTTCAATAATTTATTTTCCCCTTCTAATCATTTATTTATCTCTTTATCACAAATTTATAAAAAAATTTTCCCCTTTTAATTATTATCCATAATATCACTCCAACAATTATCACGTTCTGTTGCTTTTTTACCTTTTTATCGCCAACCTTCCTTTTGCATTTTCATATTCTTCCAATGCTACAACTCATCTCTGGCGAGTCTCTTTATCACATATTTAACAATTTTTTTCCCTTTTTAACTACTATTCATAATATCAGTCCAATAGTTAGAATGCAATCTCAATATAAATTGTTAAACTGGAAGATGTGCTATTGCTAAGAATAAGTCAATATTTGTCTTTGAGCTTGAATCGACTTTCGTTTCCCTTAAAGAGACTTTGATTTTCAGGTACTTTATTCTTCTTGTGCATTTTCAATTTTTCATCATTGGATGTGTTTTTAAATTACTTTTCTGATTCTAGATTACTTTGGTCATTTTTTCAGTTATTTCCCAGTTTAGTTCCATATAATTAACAACTTATTTTCTCAAGACAAAAATTAGGTATTGTGTCTTATTCATTACAAATGTCTCAAATCCTCATAAAGCTTTTAGTAGTGGTTTGAATTGTTTAAAGAATCATGTTCTTCTATGATTTTAAATTCAATTGCATAAGGACAAGATTAATTTTAGGGAGTGAAAATGTGGGATTGTTAATGTCAATCTATTTGGTCTTTTAAATTTGATATGTTTTAATGTTTTTGTTTTTCAAATTTTGAATTGCTTAATAATTTATTCATCTAAGGTAATGTTAGCTCTTTCATATTTTTTCCCTTCATTTTTGTGTTATTTTTGTTTTATTTAATTAATGCATATGATAATTAGATCAAGATTTAAGAAATGCAATAGTAAATTTATAATATTTTTTTGGATTCATTATGATCTACGCAACGCCTAAGTATGTGAGTAGTTAAATCTATAATCTTATAATTTTTAAAATATAAGAGTATAATAGTTAATTATAACAAAATATAGAAAGAAAGTAACAATTATATCTTTATTAAATGTAATTCACAAGCAATGACAAGACTAGCTGGGTTATAATTTGTTGGTGCTCTATTTTAGGATATTAGCAAACTTATACTAAAAATAGAATTTTGTTAAATTTAATATAAAAATTAGGTTCTAAATCTAACATCAAGAAAATACTTTTTTTACGGCTTTGATCTTGAAGAACAGACGTGATGTGAGCTTCTTAAATTCATGCCAACATTTTCGAATTTAATTTATATGCTTAAAAGTCATGATTTATGAAATTGGAAACCAATTTAATTTGTCCCTGCTTATTAAAAATATAACGAATAATATATCGATCGGAGTGAAATGATTTCAATTCTTATAATTTGAGAATACAAGTGCAATTTTGGAAAAATGCATACTTAATCAATAAAAAATGTATTTTTATTGTAAGTGCTAAAAACTTTTTTGATTTACAAACCTCTTCAAATGGTGGAATACATATTTGATCAAAATAAGGTGGAAAATTTTATGTTAAGACCGAACTTAAAATCTTTAAACAATCACATTTCAATTTGGTTTTCTACATGTTTGTGATACTTTATTCAAATATGGATGTCATGGGATTTCAAATTGAAGTACTTTTATATATAGGATAATAGTAGCAGTTATAGTAATATAGAGAGAGGGAAAAAAAAAAGGGAAAAAGAGACTATACTAGCTATTGCTAAGAATAAGTCAAGATTTGTCTTTGAGCTTGAATCGACTTTCGCTTCCCTCAAAGAGACTTTGATTTTCAGGTACTTTATTCTTCTTGTGCACTTTTGATTTTTAGTCAATGGATATGTTTCTAAATTGCTTTTTTGATTCTGTAACAGCCTATTTCTCATATGCAATAATAGTGATTACCGGTTTGTGAATAGTACTATTGGTCCAGGACTTGGTATTATTTCAGTCCGGAAAAATTACTACTTGTGTCTAATATTTTATTTAATATTTTTGAAGTATGTTTTCATGATTTAGGTGGGTAGAAAATATTTTATGAATATTTTTAGAAAATTTAAATAATTAGTGAATAGTGTTTTCTATTGAATTAATATTAAGAAAAAATTTAGGAATTATTTTCATGGAGTTAATTAAATAATAATTTAAGGGGGAATTAAATTGGAGAATATTTTAGGAAGCATGTGGTGATAAATAATAATTTAATGAGGATTAAATGGTGAATATTTTAGGCCATTGGATGGAAATACTAAGACTAAATTCTAGCCCTCCACTTGTCACTTCACTTGTCACCGCCAAATGAGTTAGCAAATTAAACCATTTTTCTTTCATTTTTCTACAATTAAACTATCTTAAATCCACCAAATTAAACCAAAGTTTAGTAATCAAACTTAAAGAATTAAGTATAAAGAGTAATATTTGGTGACTAGAACTTGAGAATTTGGAGAACTTTTTCAAACCAAGTAAGTTGTGAATTTATGTTTTAAGGATCTAGTTAAGAATTTAATGATATTTAAGTGTTAGAATATGCTAGTTTATGTTCAACTCATGCTCCATCTCTTTCTTTGTTATTTTTCTTGATTTTAATATATGTTTTTGTTACTTTGAAGAGGTTGGAGAACCATCCTCCAAGGGCAAAGAGAAAGCTAGCTATTGAAGCTTCCTAAGCTTATTTTAGCTTGTCCATAAGGTTAGTGAACTTATACTTTTCATTTTCTTTCAATTTACAAAATTTGGCATTTTTAGGTTTTTAGTGAATTTTAAGGATTTTGCACTTTAAGTTGTGGTTTTTGATATGTGATTGTTTAAATGAGTTTTTGAATGATTTATAAGCATGGTAGAGTGCTTAATTGGAAGGGAAAACAACCCCTTCCTACCATACCAAGAGTGGCCGAACCTAACTTGGTGAAGGGCCCTATGTTTTTTTTTATTTCTATGTTTGATTTTAATTCTAATGAGTTAGTTGATAAGTAATTTAATGGTGGTTTGAACCTTTACCTTGTATTTTAATGTTTAAGAATTTTTCAAGACTTAAAGAGAGCTTTAAACGAGTAAAAATGAGTTTTAAGGTTACATGTTTTTAAGTAAAAGTTTTAATGCTTTAAATAAGTATTTTTAGCTTGAAATATGGTATTTGGAAGGAGGGAAATTTCTTCCCCTTTGTTGACCTAAAGAGGCCAAACCACCTTAGGGTGGTAAAGCATGTTTTTCTTTCTCTAAATGTTGGTTTTTAAGTATTTTATGTTATGTGTATATGTGTATTATGAAAGTATGATTTTTGTTAGGAATATAAGTGAATTTTGATGGATTTTTACAAGTTGTAAGTTAAGGAAATTTGAAGAAAAAACATTTAAGTTGTGAAAAGTCTTGTTAAGAAATGAGTTATAAGAAATATGATGATTTATGAAGAAATAATATGATATGAGCTCTTATATGCTTTGGTCGAAATGTGGTATGATATGATTCATTTATGTAAGATGAGCATTCTCGGCTTGATGCCATTATGACATGACATGAGTTATGATCATATGCTAGGCTCTGGATGCCTTATGTTTAAGTGGACGCACTTATTGTATATAAGTAGGTTTTAATGCCTTTATGTTATGGTTGGCGACCTAAGGCCAAATATATTATGATATGGAATCAAATCTATTATTGTTTCTCTTGGTATATTTGAGCCCCAAAGATATAATGGAAATAATGAAACATATGTTTTAGATGCTAAAAATACTATTGCTATGTTTTAATTGAAAGTATGGAAATGTATTTTAAATGAACATTATATATATATATTATTTTGCTAACTTATGGTTAAATTTTCATATGACTTATGTTTTAAGTATTTTTAATATAATTTTTTAATATAATTGGAATTTTATGATTTTACTTCTAAGCATTTTATATGAAATATGTTTAAGTATTGTATTTAGCACCACTGAGTGATATACTCAGGGCATTGATTTTATCACGTGCAGGTTAAGAACAGTGGGAGCTACTCAAAGGTCGGAGGCGTAGCATTAGAATTAAAGATTATATTTTGGATAGATTATATTTTTAGATAATATGGCATGTATAACAATAATTTAATGAGATGTAAGAATAATTAAGTTATGTATATTAAGTAAGTTAAATGATTATTGCTTAAACATATTTTATGGTTGAATGTAATATTATGCTCTAAGTTAGAATGTATATTAGAACCATAAATGTGATGATATTTATGATGAGTTAGATAATTTATTGAGGTGAAATTATAGAAGTGCTTATGACTTGTGTTCTTTGGAGTGTGATGGGGTTTGGAGGATTATATTTGGAAGTGTTTTGTTTTTCATTTGTTTTGGCAAGTTTCATTTTTAAGGGTAATATTTGCAGTTTTTCTATAAAAATTTTGTAAAACATTTAAAAAAAAAAAGTTACTTGCTTAACATATGATTACCTAGTCACTTCTAATTTATAATATGATCTATATATTAGTTAAGATGGCACTCGCCGTCTAATTCTCCGGGATCAGACGGAGGGTGTTATAGATTCTATATTATTTTGATCCTTTTTTTAGTTATTTCCCAGTTTAGTTCCATATAATTAACAACTTATTTTCTCGAGACAAAAGTCAGGTGTTGTCTTATTCATGACAAATGATAGGTCATATTTTTTATAGTATTTTTACTTAGTTTTTATTAGGAACTTTAGTATTTTTAATTACTTTGATTAATTTTTATTTAGATTTATTTATGTTCTTAATTAAGTTTCCTTGATTCTTGATAAGCTTGATTTGAAGGGTTTTTAGTAGGAAAATAGCTAAGATTCATATCAAAGAAGGTTGGAATAGAAATTTGGAGTTAAAAGTTCAACATGGCCAAGTTAGTAAAGTACACGGCCAGGCCATGCCGTTGGCATACGCCACGACCGTATTACCAAGAAAGCTAAAAATTCATATGGGTCGAATTCAACTATTTAGCCCGTGTAGATTTGAAGCCTGGGCATGGCCTGTGAATGAGACTGCATAAAAATAATAAAAAGGCCCCCTTAGCATTGCTCCAGCCCAATTTGGTGAAAGAAGACCTCCTAATTAGGAAGAAATACAATACAAAATCAGTTTTCTACTCAGATAATATTTTCTCCTAATTAGGCCAACTAGTTTCCTACTCGGATTTGAAGACCTTTTATGAAGTCTATATAAAGAGAGATCACCACAACAATTGAGCGTCTTATCATCGAACCTTAAATCTTGATCTTTATTTTACTCTTTTCTATGTTTTTCTTTCTTTTATGATTTTGAGCATTCAAGTTGTGCAAAAAATCAAGAAAACTGTTTACACTATTCGTTGACTAGTTTTTATCTCTAAACAATTAATATTGTTTTTATTTTTCATCATTCATATTGATTATGGAATTATTTTCAAGTTTAATTGAGTTTTATTTAATTACTATGTCGAACTAAACTCACATATTAGAGATTTGATGTAGCTTAATTTTTATTACAATTTATGATATTAGATTTATTTTTCCTTGTTCAAGCACGTGCTTGGTTACAATTATGCTTTGCAGAAAGTTTCACAACATGGGTGGAATTATCCTGAAATTTTTGGCAAAATTCTTTTCATCTTTGAAGACCATCAGGCTTCATAATGAGATAATGACTTTTGCTCCCATGATCAAGAGAGTTTGTATGCAGCTTGAGAGAGATTCAATGACTTGTTGAGGAAGCGCACACATCATACTCTACCCAAGTGGTTACAAGTATAAACTTTCTATAATGTATTATCTCCTAACATAAAGGTTACTTTAAATGCAACTGCTAGAGGATCTTTTGAAAGAAAGGGATTGATGAGACTTATGATTTGATAGAAGAGATGACAAGCAATAGCCATTATCAAAATACCTCTAAAAGGAAGAGAACTGCAAGAGTCTATGAGATTGATGCCATAACCGCGCTCAATGCCAAAATGGACAATATGGTAAGAAAGTTAGATTTGTTGACCACTAACCACGTTAATTCTATTGTGCAAGTATGCGACAGGTGTAATGGTCAATATGGAATTGGGGAGTGCATGTTGAATACTCTAAATCCTCATACTTTGAAGCAAGTTAGCTATGTGATAAATCAAGGAAGGAAAAATTACCCATATTCTAACTCTTATGGTAACAAGTTGAGAAATCATCCTAATCTTTCTTATGGGAATCCAAACAATGCTTGAATGCACCACCAGGTTTTCCTCCCCAAGAAAAGAAGGTTCATGATGATCTCTGTAACGAACTATTTTTCAATGTCATTAATATTGATTTACTGGTCTGTGAATAGTACCATCGGTCCGGGACTTGTTATCATTTTGGTCCGTCCGAAAAAATTATTACGTGTGTCTATCATTTTATTTAATATTTTTTGAGCATGTTTGCATGATTTTTTGTGGGTAGAAAATAATTCATGAATATTTTTGGTGAATTAAGGCATTTAGTGAATATTATTTTTAGTGTGGTATATTAAGGAATAATTGAAGAATTATTTTTGTGGAGTTAATTTAATTAATTGGTGGAGTTAAATAATATTTGGAAGAGAGTTATTTGACGAATATTTAGAGCCATTGGATGAGATTACTTAGGACTTGATCATAACCAT